>JBAIZL010000005.1:92660129-92692629 GCA_036971475.1 Prosapia bicincta
ATCACGATGTCCAAGGCAACGTGATGTAAGTGGTATTGAAAGTATAAAGGGCACGTTCTTGCTAGATGTCTAGTGAAAGGTGAATCACGATGTCCAAGGCAACGTGATCTAAGTGGTATTGCAAGTATAAAGGGCACGTTCTTGCTAGATGCCTAGTAAAAGGTGAATCACGATGTCCAAGGCAACGTGATGTAAGTGGTTTTGCAAGTATAAAGGGCAAGTTCATGCTAGATACCTAGTGAAAGGTGAATCACGATGTCCAAGGCAACGTGATGTAAGTGGTATTGAAAGTATAAAGGGCACGTTCTTGCTAGATGCCTAGTAAAAGGTGATTCACGATGTCCAAGGCAACGTGATGTAAGTGGTATTGCAAGTATAAAG
The DNA here is from genome assembly GCA_036971475.1 of Prosapia bicincta. Lineage (NCBI taxonomy): Eukaryota > Metazoa > Arthropoda > Insecta > Hemiptera > Cercopidae > Prosapia > Prosapia bicincta. The sequence continues at coordinate 92,660,511 of JBAIZL010000005.1, forward strand.
GGCAAGTTCATGCTAGATGCCTAGTGAAAGGTGAATTACGATGTCCAAGACAACGTGATGTAAGTGATATTGCAAGTATAAAGGGCACGTTCATGCTAGATGTCTAGTGAAAGGCGAATCATGATGTCCAAGGCAACGTGATGTAAGTGGTATTGCAAGTATAAAGGGCACGTTCTTGCTAGTTGTCTAGTGAAAGGTGAATCATGATGTCCAAGACCACGTGATGTAAGTGATATTGCAAGTATAAAGGGCACGTTCATGCTAGATGTCTAGTGAAAGGCAAATCATGATGTCCAAGGCAACGTGATGTAATTGGTATTGCATGTATAAAGGGCACGTTCTTGCTAGTTGTCTAGTGAAAGGTGAATCATGATGTCCAAGGCAACGTGATATAAGTGGTATTGCAAGTATAAAGGGCACGTTCTTGCTAGATACCTAGTGAAAGGTGAATCACGATGTCCAAGGCAACGTGATGTAAGTGGTATTGCAAGTATAAATGGCAAGTTCATGCTAGATGCCTAGTAAAAGGTGAATCACGATGTCCAAGACAACGTGATGTAAGTGGTATTGCAAGTATAAAGGGCACGTTCTTGCTAGATGTCTAGTGAAAGGCGAATCATGATGTCCAAGGCAACGTGATGTAAGTGGTATTGCAAGTATAAAGGGCAAGTTCATGCTAGATGCCTAGTGAAAGGTGAATTACGATGTCCAAGACAACGTAATGTAAGTGATATTGCAAGTATAAAGGGCACGTTCTTGCTAGATACCTAGTGAAAGGTGAATTACGATGTCCAAGACAACGTGATGTAAGTGGTATTGCAAGTATAAAGGGCACGTTCTTGCTAGATGCCTAGTGAAAGGTGAATTACGATGTCCAAGACAACGTGATGTAAGTGGTATTGCAAGTATAAAGGGCACGTTCTTGCTAGATGCCTAGTAAAAGGTGAATCACGATGTCCAAGGCAACGTGATGTAAGTGGTTTTGCAAGTATAAAGGGTACGTTCTTGCTAGATGCCTAGTGAAAGGTGAATCACGATGTCCAAGGCAACGTGAAGTAAGTGGTATTGCAAGTATAAAGGGCACGTTCTTGCTAGATACCTAGTGAAAGGTGAATCATGATGTCCAAGGCAACGTGATGTAGGTGGTATTGCAAGTATAAAGGGTACGTTCTTGCTAGATGCCTAGTGAAAGGTGAATCACGATGTCCAAGGCAACGTGAAGTAAGTGGTATTGCAAGTATATAGGTCACGTTCTTGCTAGAAGCCTAGTACCAAAGAATCACGAAGTCCAATGTACCGTGAAGTAAATGGTAATGCAAGTATATAGGGTACCATCTTGTTAAGAGCCTAGTGTCATGGGAATCACGAATTCCAAAGCAGTGTGAAGTAAGTTGTATTATACAGGCCACTTTTCAGCTAGAATCTCAGTGCCAAGAGAATCACAAAGTCCAAGGCAGCATGAAGTAAATAGTAAGGATATAGGGCATGTTCTTCCTTAAAGATTAGTACCAAATTAATCATTACGTCCAAGGTAACGTGACGAAATAATTAATACAAGTATATTGGCTACGTTCCTGCTAGAAGCCCAGCGTCAAGAGAATTACAGCGTGAAGTCCAAGTCAGCGTGAAGTAAATAGTATTGCAAGTATTAAGGCCACGTTCTTGCTAGAAGCATAGTGCAAGACAACCACTATGTCCAATGCAGCGTAAAGTAATATCTATTGCAAGTATAAAAGCCACGTTATTGCTAGAAGCCTAGTGTAATGAAAACCACAACGTCCAAGGCAGTGTGAAGTAAATGTGCAAGTATAGAGAGCAACGTGAATTAAGTGGTATTGCAAGTATGTAGGTCCCGTTCTTGCTAGATGCCTAGTGCCAAGAAAATCCCGATGACCAAGGCAACGTGAATTAAGTGGTATTGCAAGTATGTAGGTCACGTTCTTGCTAGAAGCCTAGTGCCAAGAGAATCGCGATGACCAAGGCAACGTGAATTAATTGGTATTGCAAAGAGGGCACGTTCTTGCTAGATTCCTAGTGCCAAGGGCATCGCGATAACCAAGGCAACGTGAATTAAGTGGTATTGTAAGTATGTAGGGCACGTTCTTGCTAGAAGCCTAGTGCCAAGGGAATCGCGATGACCAAGGCAACTTGAAATAGTGGTATTGCAAGTATAGAGAGCACGTTCTTGCTAGATGCCTAGTGCCAAGGGAATCGCGATGACCAATACAACGTTAATTAAGTGGTATTGCAAGTATAGAGGGCACGTTCTTACTAGATGCCTAGTGCCAAGAGAATCGCGATGACCAAGGCAACGTGAATTAAATAGTATTGTAAGTATATGGGCACGTTTCTAGAAGCCTACAGCCAAGATAATTACGATGTCCAAGGCAGCGTAAAGTACACATTGTTGCAAGTACATAGGGCTCGTTTCTAGAAGCCTACAGCTAAGAAAATCACGATGTCCAAGATAGCGTAAAGTAAACAGTATCGCAAGTACATAGGGCTCATTTCTAGAAGCCTGCAGCAAAGAAAATCACGATGCCCAAGGCAGCGTTAAGTAAACAGTATTGCAAGTACATAGGGCTCGTTTCTAGAAGCCCAGAGCCGAGAAAATCCAGATGTCTAAGGCAGGGTGAAGTAAATAGTATTGCAAATATACAGGTCACTTTCTTGCTAGAAGACTAATGCCAAGAGAATCACGAAGTCGGAGGCAGCGTGAAGTAAATAGTATTGCGATATAGAGCACGTACTTTCTAGAAACCTAGTACCAAGAGAATCATGACGTCCAAGGCAGCGTGAAGTAAATAGTTTTGCAAGTAGGCTATATAAGGCACGTTCTTGCTAGAAGCCTAGTACCTAGAGAATCATTAAATCCAAGGCAGCTTGGAGTAAATAGTATTGAAAGTATGTAGGGCACGTTTCTAAAAGCATAGAGCCAAGAAAATCACGATGTCTAAGGCAACGTAAAGTAAATTAGAGTAAGTCCAGTCGTAATCTTTATTTAGAGCGGCGATATTTCAACTGTCAAAAATATTTTCGTTTATTTGACATAACAGTAGTAAACCGAATAATTACAGTGATCATCGGTAGTAAATAGATTATCAGTGTAAGAAATGTGTTTAGTGACAGATTGTATAATCGATAATATTGGTGAGTGACTAGTGATAATATTCGACTCTATCTCCTGACGATGTTGTCCTTTTCTTCATAACTGTAAAACTATTTGATAAATACAAATAAAACATCATTATGACTAGTTAGACACAAGTCTTTGAGTTGGTTTTAAGAAAGGCTAGGTCTTCCTTATGGAAATAGTTGTAAAAAAACTGATTACAAAAGCGTCTTCATCAGCTCCTGGGAAGGATCGCTTAGCTGTAGTAATTCTCTATCAATGAAGAATATAGAACTACATAAATATGAATATTCCAATTTGGTTTTTAATTTTTTAAGTAGTATATGTAAATTAAGACTATGATTTTGAGTTTGACTAAGAGTCACCCGAGTTTGTTACGAGTTCAGACTAAGCTGAACAAACTAGGTTTTAGATATAGCCTAGAACCTTTTTAATATTTCAGGAGATCTCAGTGAATATGTCATTCTATCCATTGAAGCTTCACAACCCCCTGCTCGTCGTTCCCAGTCTCAGCTAAGCACACGGCCTGGCAGCCTGGAGCAGCGTGTGCTACTAGATTGTTTGTACATACCCGTATTTGTTTTTTTTGCTATGGTTGTGCTGAAAAATAATAACACAGGTAGTGCTCGAATAGTTTTAACTTGTGAACAACGGATTTCAATAATATTATTTCTGCTGTGTTCAGAATCAATAGTGTCCCATACGCATGACGTAAAATCATTCTGATATTAACTATAAAATAGTTTGTGAAATTTCGACTGAAGAAAGAAGAGAGTAAAAATTTTATGAAAAACCTACTAAAGAGTTAAAATTGTGTCTTCTTCTATAGTTGTCACCATAGTGACTTGTTTTATTCTATAACTCTGCATATCACAGTATGGAGAACCATTTTCTCGCGACCAGTTTTGAAGGCCGCTTCCTCTGTCATATTTGCTTCATTATTTTTATCTTTTTTTCAATAAACTAATAATAATATGAAATTTAAGATTTGAGAGCCAGGAGGGATAGGCTACCGATTGAATCAAAATACCTTAATTGTTACTTGAAAAAGTCCCGATGCTTCAACACGTCTCTTCAAAATTCCTACAAGAAAAAATATAATAACCGTAGTTGTATCTGGGATTACTGGTGACGTCGCAAATATAGTGCTTTAACAAAATGGTTTCTTACATTGCTTTTTAAACCATGTTATCTTGCTACCCTGGATTATACATCGGGAAGAACTCTATATTTGATATATCCTTGGAACCACAAACCTTTCCAGCACACCGATGAAGCTCCAGTGCCCATAGACAATCTATACATTACAAACGAATATTGGTAATTCATTAAATTAAATACACTTTTTTAATCGTAATATTTAAAATACAAAATGCTGTATTGTATGCCATATAAGGTATTTAAGAAATATGTAATACATTTTGTATAAATTGTATAGGGATAACAAAATTATAAAATTCAAATAAATATCAAATATAAATTCAAATAAAATAAAATATAAAAGATTAAAATAATATTACAAAAATATAAAAATAAAAATAATAAATAGAAAATATCTCTAGTTGTATAAACAAAGTAGTTTAAAATTATTTAAATAAAAGCAACATGGCGAAAACGGAAACAAAATCCGACAAAATCCGAGAAAGACATAGAGAAAAAGGAAAGGGAGGTAGAAAAAGCTGCTAGGGAGAAACGCGATAAAGAAAGGTGGTTAAAAGATAAAGAAGATAGGGAGTTAGAGAAATTAAAAGATAAAGAAGATAGGGAGTTAGAGAAATTAAAAGATAAAGAAGATAGGGAGTTAGAGAAATTAAAAGATAAAGAAGATAGGGAGTTAGAGAAATTAAAAGATAAAGAAGACCATGAGTTAGAGAACGCGGCTAAAGAAAAGCGCGAGAACAAAGGCGTTTAAAGGAACGCGGACTAGATAAGGCGGTTAGAGATGCCGAAAGGGAAGAAGATAAAAAACAAAGGCAAAAAGAGTTAGAGTTAGCCGAGAAACGGTGGGAGATGGAAAAATTAGAACGGCAACAAATATTGGAAGCATTTCAAGACGAAATGAATAGATATAGGGCGGATTCTGATAATAGAACGAGCCAATTAGAAGAAAAAATGTGCGAACAAGCGGTCGCGACAACAAATAAAAAATGTTGTTGAAGCTATACAAAATAAAGTTAGCGAGAAAGTTAGGCAAATAAAAGAAGACGTTAGGTTAGTTAATCAACACGTGAAAAAGCTAGAAAATAAAGTCACGAGTTCAGGGACGGCGGGTTCAATAACCAAGATATGTTTGCCTCCGTTATCAAGCAACTTGCGGGAGACATCATATCGTAAGATAGAATTTTGGGGAACATCTCGGGAAGACCCTATAGAATTACTATGCGAAATGGAATCGCTATTTTCCGAAATAGATAACACTATGGAGGAAAATACGAAACTAAAAATCATAGAAAGATATTTGCAAGGTTCAGCTGACAGTTGGTGGAGAGCGGTCAAGAGGGGGTACCGAGACGTATCAGGAATTCCGGCAGGAGTTTACTAAGCACTTCTGGAGCTTTCACCAACAAGAAAGAATTCGGAGACAAATTAGTCAGGGCAGGTACAATAGTAGCGGGCCTTCCAACATGGCGAAATTTTTCGTCATGATGGTAAATAAAGCAAAAAATCTAGACCCAGTAATTCCCGAAAACCAGTTAATTTTTATGATTACGAAGCATTTCGGGACCAATGTACAGTTAGCTAGTGTGGGCAACCCCACACAAAATATCAAACAGGCTATTGCGTTTCTTCAACAACTGGACAACTTTACAGAGAACGACCGCGGTAACGGCAATGCAAACCGGGCACCGCCGCGCTTCGTTACTTCTCATCAACAAAAACCTGACCAAAACCCGAAATACTATGGTGAAAACCAAAAACTACCAATACCAAAGTACCCCAAAAAACCAAATCCTACACTTTCTATCCCCGGACCTAGTGGCACTCAGCCAAAAAACTAGCGAGAGGGATATCTAGCAAGGAGGAGCATTGTCCGTTATCGGGGCTAGAGATCAGTAAACAAAGATCGCCAAAACGCAGTAGCCCTATTCACAAAGGTCGTAAAATTTACCATCATGACGAAATAGTGAGGCTAAACGGCTTATCTCTATTTATGCGAGATGAATTGTTAGAGGAAAACGATAGTAACATAAACAAGATGGAGCAGGTAGAGCAATGCCCATTGATTAGATGTAGTATAAATGGGGACGTGATAATGGCGGAAGTGGATATCGGAGCACAGGTTTCCGTAATAAATGCCAATAAATATATTGCCCTAAAACAGCAAGGCAATATGTTTTATGAATTACCCGTAGCTAACCTGGGAATTGTAACAGCAATAGGCTCTATTTGCAAAAGGGTCAGATTGCAAACCCTATTGCCTCTGACACTTCAAGGGCACACAAAGGAATTTGTATTCCTAATTGTGGAAAACTTACGAGTTGACCTCATATTGCATATGAATACTTTGTGTGAACTAAAAACTCGCATAAATTTGGATAAATCGTTTATGTCATATGAAATGGACGGACAAATGATCTGGCAAAATTTTATAAAAACGGGCAATACTGTAAATGAAAGTTGACCTGATAAACACAAAGAGTTAGGGCTAGAAGCCAAAAACAAAATAAACAAAAATAATAAACCAAATCAAATAAATTTAAAAAATATAGGTTTACAAACCACCAACAAAGATACAAATTTAAAACAAATGAAAAAAGACAACCCAGTTAAATTAGGCAACACAACAATTCAAATGCCGAAAATGGAGGGGTTGATTGCAAGCGGCGAGAGAAAGGGGCCGTTAGCAGTTGTATATCCGGAGCAAAAAGACCTGGATATGAAACTTACTCTGTCGAAGACAGATTGGAAAAAGACAAAATTTAAACTAAAACAAAAGAAATATAACACATAAATAATTGACAAAAATAATAGTAAGTAATGTAGTAGTAAGTAATTACTCATAATTCCCTTCTAGTTACTTTTGTTTTCTAGGCTCATGCCCCTACCACTTTGTATTTCCTCACGCTAGGATATAAAACCTTATATTCAATTCGTCAGTGTCCGAATACGTCTTTTGATTTAACAGCAACTTATTTACAGTGTGTAGGAGCGATACAAAGTTTTGTAGAAGACTGAACGGGATTAAATTTTAACCATATATATATTTATTTATTTATTTATATATATATATATTTAACACACACACACACACACACACACACTGCAACGTCCCTCCCACCTTGCTCTGTTCTTCTTTATTACTCCTTTCACTTATCGTAACGTAAATGGTGCTACGATGTTGTTACTTTTTATTCGCGCCTGCTTATCTCCGTTCCGCTCTCGGGCTCATGTAGCCTCGAGCGTTTTTAAAATTTGTCTTGTGTTCACCCGTTATTTGCCACGCCTAAACGCAAGCCATTACCCACTGATTTCTAGCTTAAAGCTTGTATGACCCCCCTAAATAAATGGTTAACATATTTTGTCGGGTCTTTAAAAAGTCATACCTTTCAGTAAAGTAGTCAGCTGGAAAGAAACAATATTGATATGAACCCACACAATTTTCAAAGAATCTTAACATCTTAGAAGATCAGCAGGCACAGCAGGGGGACGTGCAAAATATGATAATGTTTAAGATACCTTTATTAAAGGTTCCTGTGTTCTTTAAACATGATGTGCCAGAAGACTTCGTCTCTGGGGTTCAATACAAAAAACCAACTAATTTTTAGAATAGCTCATTTATTTTACTTTAAATTTGTTCTCAGGAGAGAACTCGTTTGAAGAAACATTAGGTTCTGAATTTTATATATATTTATTAAAAATGAAATTTAATTATATTTGTGATTTGATTTAATAATCAGTATTTATTAGTTGGAAAAAACTAAAAGTTTTATTTGTTGTCCAACACAGGATAAATTTAAATACCAAAAGTTTTTATAACGAATTTAATTACTTGTTTTTTAAAAATAAAAATAATTATATTTTCAACTAAAATACATTTGACTCTCGCTTTACTATTTTTTAGTCTTCCTTACAATTACAAATAATTGCTTAAATTTTTCTTATATTTTATATATTTAATTTCTACATTTTATATATAATCCATTAAATACATTTACATATGTAAACAAAAAATCTTTCCTAATTTAACATAATAAAATTTTTATCCTTTAACTTTAAGATTGAATTGGTAAATTTTACATTTTATTAAGCATTCTTATTAAACAAATTAATTTCACTGCATTTAACATTTATTTTAAAATTCAACATAGAGTGAAGTCATTGTTTAATTTTTATTGATAATTTTGAATTTAATATTTTTAACTTACTAAATTTGACGTTATTTAATATAATAGAGATAATGACTTGCCAAGAATTTCCCTGCCGGTCCTAGAGTCCTCTCGTCCTGATTCCGGGTCCCTGGACACTGGAAGTAGCCATCCGTGGTAAGTCGATGGAAGTCCTTCTCCATTCTCCTCTGATCTTCACGTCCTGGAGGCTGAGTCTGAAGCCCTGGTCGTTGGATCGAATTAGACGGCAGAAACGTGGATATTTGATTCCATCTGGTCTATGGTGGTTGTCCTATGCGCGGACCGGCATAGTGATCGTTAGCACCTCGTACTAAAAGTTTTCACAGACTGCCTTACAGGTTCATAAGTTCCTGTATTTTTGCTGCGATGTTACCCTTCCCCACCCGCTCTTAGCTCGTCGCTATCTCCATGCTTTTTTCTTGTACGGGCGGGTTGGACAACGTATTCGATTAAACCTGCATAATTTTGTTATCGGTTTTGGAATACTGAAAAATGTCTATTACTTTAAAATTTCTGTAACGTTTTTGTTAATTAGGTTTTTTAAATTTAGTTTTCACTATTGTTCATTTTGGATTTTGCTGGTCATTTCAAAATGTCAGTGATAGTTCTACGTGGGCTAGTTCTTAAGTTACCATTTTTCGGCACTTAGAAAATTTTCACTGCACTCCCGTTTGTCAAATTTAGTTAGTTATTACAGTTTTATTTTATTTTAATTTTTAAATTGTCTTAATAATAATTAATCAAGATTTTACTGGCTTCTTCACTCTTTACAACGTTTCATTATACAATAAATTAAAACCTTATTATTTAATTATTAAGTTTGTTCTTCAAATTTTTGAAATTATTAATTTCTTAATTTGAGCGGCGATTTTGACCGTTACAACACACACTAACAAAAACACACATACTCGCGCAGACATATAGACACACACACACACATTGATATTTAAATATATATATATATATATATATATATATATATATATATATATATATATAAAACAAGTCGTAAAAAATTGTTTTTTTCTAAACGCTATACTGCGGAAAACTTGCTTAAGGGGGAGGCAAGTAAAATGCGAACTAATAATAAAAAAGTACACATTCAATTCTCAGCTAGTGGAAATTGAACTATTGTTACAGCATTAATTTGGTTTTGTGATAATTAACCCATTTAAAAAAAAGGTATTCACTATCGCACTATAAAATAGTATTGGTTAGGAATTATAAAAATACTTGTCAAATGACTGATTTTCGAGAAACCTAAGATTCATAAGTACGATGTGCTAGCTGGGGGTTAACTATATATATTGTTAGCTTCCATTTTACATATCTACAACATTATCAAGTTTAATTTGGTTTTATAATATATAATATATATATAATATATATATAATATATATATATATATATATATATATATATATATATATATATATATATATATATAAAGAGTTCAAATTTGGATTTGTCAATTAAATAATATTTATTGATTTACTAAAGTTCAAATACATATTCATAAACTCTTGTAGTGGGTGAGACTTGATGTTACTACAGTTTTTTTCAAATATAATATCAGTATATAAATTTATTGAATTAAATTTTGGTTATAAAAGAAACATTTTAGTAGTAAGGGGTTTGCTGGGCCTACCGGGCGTACGCAGCCGGTTCTGCCGGGTGTACGTAAATTGCGTCATCACCTTGCCCCTTCCTTGGCGGGGAGCTCCAGCTCTCCCCCCTCTCACTTCTCTGGTTCAGACAACAATTGCACCAGGAAATGTTGCGGTTTCTATTGGTCGCTCATGATCGCCCCCCTCATTATCCGCTTTCCGATTGGCCGCCCCCCTCGTTTCTCATATGTTTTCCTTCTTGGGGAGCCCCTCGGCCCCCCCGTCCGAAGAGCATTTCAGGGGTACCCAGTTCTCCGATTCAGAAAAGTCTATCGCGTTGTGCAACAGATAAATTGCGTCATCACCTTGGTCAGTAGTATTGTTTGTGCAACAAATAATATACATATAAATGAGTCAAGAGAGAAATTTTGTTATTTTTTGTCAGTTCGTTGAACGACTGTAATTTGGTTATCACGATTTGTTTGTTTGTAAATAAATTGACTATAAGCTCAACTCCACCACTACAGATAATTTTATTCTCACAGTCTCTTAGCAAAAGAGAAAGATAAAAACGTTTTAATTTTTTAGCAGGTATAAGCAATTAAAATGATGTTTGTGCTGGGTGTGATTGTAAATAAAATATTTATTGCCTTGTGTAATAGATAAATTGCATCAGGACCTTGGACTTTAGTATTGTTTGCGCAACGCCGCTAATATGTTATCCGCAGCAGAACGTGTGTTTGCATTATCGTCACATCCAAACCTTTGTGCATGCGGAAAAACCATGGCCCATTATTACATAAGCAAGGCCAACGCCTATGTAGAGAATTATGGTTTGGAAGACTATGATATGGCTAGTAAGCACTACAAAAGCTGCGCATGGTCCTGTCAGTCGTTTACAGGAGACGGCCCAGACATTTGTGTTTGTGTGTTATTTGAGGAAGCTTTGAGAAAAGCTCTAGACGTTTTGGAAGGCAGCTTTGAAAGCGTGTTACAAGAATCATTCTGAAAATCTTGAACATATATATGACAGATTGCCAGACAAAGATATTTTAGAATATTTGCCTTGTGATAAACATAAAATTCGAGTTATAAAAAAAAAAAATATTGCACATTTTGTAATCCTATAATGTGTGAAAAATTCTAACACATTGTATGTATTTTATTAAGTTTAAAAAAGAAATTTTTAATAAATATAACAAAATTGTGTAAATATTTATAATAGATTGTCTGGTAAACACATTGTGTGTATTTTATTAAGTTTAAGTAAAGAAATTTTTAATAAATATATCAAATTTGTGTAAATATTTATAATATTGTGTACAGAATTTATTACACTTAAAAATGACGTCTTCTTTTATTGATACTGATGAAAATGCGTGTATTGATGGTTTTGTAAAAAAACATTACTGCGGTTTGGAGGGTTTTATTGAAAATAGTAATAAAAACGAAAAAATATGTTGTAAAGATGTAAATGACTGTATGAGAAAACAAATGTACAAAATTTTAAATCTAAGTTGTATTGGCCAACATTATGTAGAGTGTAAGTTGTCCATTTTTGATATAGAGAAGAAAATGCGAGATACGTTCGCAAATTGGCCAAAACCATATCCAAATGTCGACGACATGGTACAATCTGGGTTTTATTATAATTCAATTGGAGATCATGCTGTTTGTATTTGTTGTAATATACAAATTCATAGTTGGCAGGAAAAAGACGTTCCAGCTATTGAACATCGTATTTATTCACCAAAATGTAAATTAGTTAATAAGTAAACAGGAAAAGATGTAAATTAGTTTGTATAAAATAAATGTTTCAATTTATGTGTTAAATAATTTATTTATTCACCTTTACATTGTCTATAATAATTTCTGTTGCTGATTTTGGACGTAAACACACATGTCACAGCAACTCCTATTGTCTTAACATTGAAAACAGGTAATTGTCCATCTGATTTTGGACCTTAATAATTTTCTGTATTGTGGATAGTTCATTAGCATGAAATCATCACTCAATAAACTCTCTTTGGAATACACTCTTAAAAATTCGTATACTTCATTATCGGGTATATTTATAGTCATAATATCTTTTAATAATGAATAATTGTATCCATCAGTATTGCGTTTGATTAACACCTCCTTATAAGATTCGTGCAGACACTTAATAATCGTAGTGGGTAATTCAAGGCTATCCAAATAATACACAATTGAAATAACGATTTATTCATTTTAGGCTAGTCAGAACAACAATGACAACGCCAGCTGTAACAGTGAGGAGGGGCATTGCGAGAGAGATTCATAAACAGGCTCGTAGGAATTTTCCCACTCGTCATGTTGAGGTGAAAGGATTGTATGATCTTTACCAAGCCGACCTTGTGGAAATGCTGTCATTCGCTAGAGCGAATAAAGGTTATAAATATATTTTGGTTTTAATAAATTGTTTTAGTAAATATGCGTTGGCGGTGCCGATGAAATCTAAAAATGCTGTTGAAATGGAAAAGTCATTACAACCGATTTTAGATACATATTCTATGCGTCACTTACAAACCGATAAGGGAACCGAATTTTTTAATTCGAAAATTAAATCCTTACTAAGTAAATACAATATAAATCATTATTCTACGCATTCCGATAAGAAAGCGTCTATAGTTGAAAGATTAAATAGAACATTGAAAGCGAAAATGTGGAGAGCGTTTAGCGAGCAAGGAAATTATAAATGGCTAAACATTTTGGGCGATATAGTTGAAAATTATAATAATACCGTGCACAGAACAATTGGAATGCGACCCGCCGATGTCAATGAAAATAACGAGCATTTAGTACTCAGGCGTATAGTTGAAAATAGACAAAAGAAACAGCAATCTATACGCAACCGATTTAATGTGGGCGATGCAGTTAGAATCAGCAGGTTGAAAAAAACTTTCAATAAAGGTTATTGGCCGTCTTGGAGCCACGAAATATATAAAATTTGGAAAGTTGAACCAACTATTCCAGTGACCTATAAACTAAAGGACGAATCTGGAAATGAGATAAAGGGCGGTTTCTATCAAGAGGAATTGAGTAAAACAAAATTTAGTGACGTATTTCTCATTGAAAAAGTGGTGCGTCGTAAAGGTAATAAATTACTCGTTCGCTGGCTAGGTTATGACAAGACAAAAGACACTTGGATAAACGAAAAGGATCTATTAATGTGATGAAGGTGGTGAAACAAAGTCAAACGTTACGTGTCATGAATTTCGACACATATTTCGAAAATGATTGCGCTAATAAGTGTGATGGGCGTAATGGTCCGCTTTTACCGAATTCCATCAGATGTCTTATTGTGGGACCGTCAAATTGTGGTAAAACTAATCTCATGTTCAATTTAATATTCCATCCAAGAGCATTATTTTTTGAGAATATCTATATTTTTTCCAAATCGATTAATCAAACAAAATATCAGTTTCTAAGTCGCATATTTTCGAAAATACCAAATGTCGGTTATTTTATTTTCACCGAAAACGACGATGTGCCCCATCCCAATGAAATCAGCCCAAACTCAATTATGATATTTGATGACGTAATGTGCGAACGCCAAAATAATATTCGAAATTTCTTCGCAATGGGTCGCCATAACGATGTAGATACATTCTACTTGTGCCAAACATATAGCAGAATACCAAAGCAACTGATACGAGATAACGCTAATTTAGTGATATTATTTCGACAAGACGAAAGAAATATACGTCATGCATACAATGATCACGCCAACGCAGACATGAAATTTGAGGCTTTCAAAGAAATGTGTTCATTGGCCTGGTCTAAAAACGAAAATTCATTTCTACTGTTAGACAAAGGGCGAAAATTAAATAACGGACGATATCGAATAATGTTTGACGAATTCATTCAGTTGTAAAGATGTCTCTGACCGAACCACTTGACGTGCGCGAAAAAATTATTTTAGAAATAAAAGAATTGAGAAAAAGAATTAAAGAAAAACATAGCGCCCTAAAACGAGGCATTACGGACATGGAAGGGCATATTGAGAAAAATATTATGGAGCCGCTGATTAAACCGATAAAAGAGTATGCCGAAAAATTTAGCTATAAGCCGACGCATGAGTTGAATGAGAAAACACTTTTGGCCACTATACAGCGAAAACAAAAAGATCTGAAAGCGAAAAGAAAAAAATACGATACCGAAGAAGAACATTACTACGGAAATGCGTCGAAAAGACGGCCGTCCAGACCGGAATCGCCGATGAGTGATACCGAAATTGTGGCGGACAGTGAGATTCCTGTGAAGCGAAAACCTTTAGAACCCGAACAGCCAATGGAGGACATAAAAAACGAAATCTCTACAGACAGCGACATAGAAACAGAAATGGAGGATTATGAAGAAGACATGCCAACGAGTATTGCTTTAAAACCTGAATTTGTATACCAATCGAGCCCGTCTATTAGTGGTTTATTGAATACGCCTAAAGGTGTGCGTGATGCTGTAGAATTTATACGAAAAACATTTACAGGTAAATTATCAATCGAATATTTTTTAAATTTCATAAAAAGGCCCAGACAAGCGGATAATGTTTTCGGTGTGCGTATAGAAAACGATAAATGGATGATTGGCGATAAGGAATTGGAAATTAACGGAGACGACCTAATAATCGACGATATAAGATATGCAGGCACACGAGGCATATACGAATTGTTATTTAAGCGAATTCCCGACGATCATATTTACACAGAGGAAGATCTTGCAAAATATCGACATATTTTACTTATCACAAATGCACACAGGGTCAACAATTCTGCTATAGGAAAATTAAAATCAAATAGAAGTCATAAGTATACGAAAATAATTTCAAAACTGTTTCCGGCGCGTAAACCTAAATCTAATATAGATTGGGAAGCCGGTGGAAGCGGTTTGATATTGAAAGAATATGAACAGCAAAAACCGGCATATATTTACTGGAACGATCCCAACGAATTATGCGAGCGATTAAGATTATTAATGGCATCACAGTTGGCAGGCAATCAAGGCCATAATAACGAGATAATATCTATAATTGAGGAGTTAAAAGAATCCGGAATTATTGCATAATTTTGCACAATCATTTCGCTATTATCTGTTCACCAGTAAACATCATCTTATGAGTGTTGATAAATTTGGGCGTCATTTGCATAACGCGTCTTTTCGACGAAACAGAATTCCTGGGCCTCCTGGCGTCGGTTTTAAAATGACCAAAAGCGGTGATTTTGATATGCAAAATAAAAGACTTTCGAATTTACACGAACCGAAAGAAGACAAAGACGCTATCAATTTAAAAATATTTAATGAAAAATGTGCAGATTTGGAAAACAATATTAATACACGTACAAATCAGATTCGCAGTGAATTGAATAAATTACGAAAGCAATTAAAAGAAAAAATTTTGAATAAAGAATCGGAACCGAGGGCGACGAGTGAAACTGATAGTGTCGGATTTTCAGATGCTCATTTGATACCAGAACCGAAAGAAACAATATTCATATCGCCTCCGTCGCCATTAAGAGGCGGAAGACGAAGAAGAGGACATAATGTCTAAAAAACAGCTTAGTGCGTACAGCGGCAGCGGATTAATAAGTTCATTGACAAGTTTACCGGGAAAGGTTATAAATCGGGCTATAGATTTATTGCCAGTTGAATTACATATTCCGGGCTATCAGTATTGCGGACCAGGAACAAGATTACAAGAAAGATTAAGGAGGGGTGACGCCGGTATAAATAAATTAGATCGAGCGTGCAGAGACCACGACGTTGTCTATTCACAATATTCAGATTCGAGTCATCGAGCCGTCGCCGATCAGCAATTAGCCAATAGAGCTTGGGAACGCGTAACGTCAGGTGACGCAAGTTTGGGCGAAAGGGCAGCCGCTTATGCAGTTACCAACATAATGAATGCGAAAAGTAAATTCGGAGGTGGCAGGACCAGAAGGAATGCTGCTAAAAAAAAATCAACGTCATCGAAAAATAAAATTAAAACTAAAGTGCTAAAACGAATGAAAAAAATATGCTGCGCAAACAGAAAAAAAGCCGGCAAAGGCTATTACCTGAAACCGTATAGAGGTGGTGGAAAATCTAAAAAAAAAAAATAAAATTACCAAAAAGAGCGTTAACAAATATCGATTTATTTAAATATGTAAACAAATTAAAAATTCCGAATTTCAGAGGCATCTTTATGAGCGATAATATGCCCAAAAAAATGTTGACGACTGAAAATGGTATTATAAATTTGGACAACACACAAGGACCGGGAACGCATTGGGTGGCCTATCGAAAATTTAAAAATAAAATCTACTATTTCGACAGTTTTGGCAATCTGCCTCCATCTCCGGAAATAATTCGATATTTCAAAACAGCGTCGGACAATGCAAACATTTTCTACAATTATACCAATAAACAAAAACTGACTAGTTACAACTGCGGTCATTTGTGTTTACAGTTTTTAACGAACAACATATAACCGGCGAAAATGCTCTGTTTAAATGGTAAAGGGTCAAACATCTCTTGCGATATATATCCGCCCATAGATTTGCGCAGCGAAAAATGGGAAATTGGATTAATTGATTTTATGACTTACAACACCATACCGAACATTGAGAAAGACGTAAATGATAAATTTCATTTTGATAATAATAAAGTTATAGAATTGCCCGAAGGATCATACGAAATTGATAATATAGTTTCGTTTTTAAAGGAAGCTATTCATGAAAATTTTGGAGAGAAAAACATTGTGTTTGATCTTAAAGGAAATAACAATACGTTAAAAACGAAAATCTTCTGTTCGAAAGCAATTAGATTCGACAAAGAGCACAGCATTGGATCGCTATTGGGGTTCGAGGCGAAGGAGTTAAAACCAAATATTTGGCATACTTCCAAAAATACGGTAAATATTAACAGAGTAGACGTTATTCGAATTGTTTGCAACATTGCTAGAGGTTCATATAGAAACGGTGTTGAAGGTCATATTATTCACGAATTTTATCCGGCCGTCGAACCCGGTTATAAAATTATTGAAAAACCTACTACAGTAATCTATCTGCCGTTAAACATAACAGGACTACTTCATAATATTGCAGTGCGTCTCGAAGATCAGGACGGACAACTGATAAACTTGCGGGAAGAATATATAACGCTCAGACTTCATTTGCGGCGAAGTGTTAGTTAATAATGGTTCTAATTTTGAATAGTAGTAATACAACAGATTTTACAGCGGCAGTCAGTAGACGTCAGCCAATAGATCACCATAAGCTGCTAACAAAAAGGAACAAAGAATTTTTGGAATCTTTAGGTTATACTGTTAATAAAGAACATGTTACGAGTAGATGAAAAGGTCATTTTTGACGAAACTATTGTAGATTTGGAATATCATACGCATCTTCCGTACGCACAAACTACATTTGGTGAAAATGATGAAATTCGGATTCCAGCGCACCAACAAAATGTTTACACGTTGCCATCTAAGAGTTACATATATATAGAAGGAGAATATAAAGAAGTGAACCCGGCCAACAATCACGAGGAACAAAGCGTTAAAATAATTAGCAATGGGATGGCATTTCTTTTTGACGAAATCAGATATGAAATTTGTGGCACAGAAATAGACAGGGTGAAAAACGTTGGTATTACGACAACAATTAAAAATCTATTAACCAGCACTGAAGATGAAAAAAATATTTTATTGAACGGAGGATGGAATATAAATATGATTCCTTTCGAACACGATAATAAATTTTCGTTTTGTATTCCTCTGAAAATGTTACTCGGATTCGCAGACGACTACGCCCACATTTTATTAAACGTGAGACAGGAATTATTATTACTCAGAAGTTCGACCAATATAAATGCAATTATAACGGAAAATAATAACAATAATGTCGAATTGAAAATTACAAAAATATTTTGGAAAATTCCGTACGTGCGAGTGGCCGATGATTATAATTTATCGCTATTAAGAATAATCGATAAGGACCAACCAATTTCATTAGGATTTCGACGTTGGACACTCATCGATAATCCTGCTTTGCCGACTTCAAAAAATTCAACCTGGACAGTAAAAACAGCGTCCAATAGCGAAAAACCTCGTTACGTCATCATCGCTTTTCAAACGGACAGAAGGAATGTGAAAAACAAGAATGCCGGTCATTTTGATTTTTGCAACATTGTCAACATTAAACTATATTTAAATTCGCAATATTATCCGTACGATAATTTTAACGGTAATAAGGCAATCATCTACGATTTTTTCACAAGATTTCAGTCGTCATACTACCATGGCAGCAATAATAGACCGGCCATAGATTTTAAAACATTCATTGCAAAAACACCAATATTTGTTATAGACTGTTCAAGACAAAATGAATCATTAAAAACTGGCACCATAGATGTGCGAATTGAAATCGAAGCAAATACAAACCTGCCTGAAAAGACTGCTGCATATTGTCTCGTCATCCAAGACGCTCTCGTCGAATATACACCACTCTCTGGTCTTGTGCGTAAAATATTTTAATTGTATTTCTTTTTTTTAACTGAGAAAAATAAAAAGTTGTAAACAAAAATAGTGTATTTTATTTATAAGACCCACCAAAATTTATAGGATATAGACAATGGATAATTCATAAAATGCTATTTTGTTTTATCTTTATTAATCTACAAACATTAACATAACATAATTTTGTGTTTAGTTTTCAGTCACAAAATTACGAAGTAGAGTTTGTTCGAAAGTAAAAGTGTCCATAGAAAGACCAAAGATACATTTAATGATTCAAAATTTTACCTACTTTTTTAACGAAATATTATTTAAAAAATATGTGTTAATTATAAACAAATTGATTAATTTTTTTAAATGATCAAGTTTAAGATGCATTTATTTTTATATATTATAAATTTCATGAATAAAGGAAATCAAAAGATCTAAATTTTGTCGCCTCAGACTAATATGTGCATGCAAATAATTGAGTTACGCAAAACAGCTGCTCTCAAAACTTCCTGTCGAGGGCAAAGTTCAAGCCCGAATATTCATTTCATTGTACAGAGTAAGTCACGTCATGTGTTGAACATTTCTAGCACTTTATAAAAGTTATCAATTCAATTAAATTAAATTAGAAAATCTCTGACTCTATATTCAGTTTAACAGTGTTTAAAAATAATTGTATTAGTAATTATAAAACATCATCAGCCATTTTTTAACTCTCGTTAGAATTTTTCTAAGTAAAATTATTGTTTAGGATCGTAGAAGTTACCAAATACCTTACGTTATTTTCATGTCTAGAAACATGTAGAAATATTTCCTTGCGCAGTTATTTTTATTGACGGTTAATGCTCACGAAGTATTTATTACTGCTTGGTCTTTTCCTATTACAGAAGAAGGCGGTTATTTGAAATAATGTACACAAGAAAAATTACAAAACATATTTATTCTCACAGAGTACAATTACAAAACTTCTTTACTCCTTCAGCTTACAACAATTGCAAAACCAATTTTTTTAATTTATTTAAAACAGAGACATTATTTGCGACGGTGTTTAAACATGTTATTCCAAAGACGTCTAAATTATTTTCAATCGTTTGTTGTATATTTTTCGTAAATTCGTTATATTGCACAATAATATTGTTTTTAAAAAAATATAACAATCCGTTTGTATATCTAAATACAGACTCCATATGGGTCGGTAAAAATGGAAAGTTGTTTGAAATGTAGCCGTATTTCTTGACATGAAATACTTTTTCATCTAGTTCCAAAAAGTAAATGTCATTGAAAAAAATATAGGTTCTTCCCCTATACGAATTCACAACCCCGTGTATTTTCATCTGGCTTCCACCACCCAAAAAGGAAATATGTTTCGGGTAATCTTTAACTAATTTTAGAGATGGATATTCTATCATATATATCTGCTCTTCTGCGAAGAATACAATTTCACCAGATGGTCTCTGATAAATAAAATCTATTTTTGTAAAATCCGGTGATAAAAACGGCAACCATTCTACAATTTTTTGAACTTTGTCAACATATTTATTACCCAACATTACTGACCAAATCCATTTTTCGTGAAATATATACAATTCTTTATTAACAACTAAAAACGTTTTTAGATTTTTCAAATTGCACAAATTCGGCGTAACAACGTCTTCCACTTTCTTTGTAGGCAAGGTTTTCGGTTTCAATGTAGTTGATGTTATCTTTTTCCTTCCGTATAACGTCTGTATGGCGAAAATGTCGTCTTCTCCAAGATCAGCCAAATCGCTTTTATAATATGGATACATAATTGAATCTAAACGATTGGAATGTGATATTCCCAATGCATGTCCTATTTCGTGTATTAAAACATTTAATAGGAAATGTTTACCTGAACCGCATTTTTTAATATTGTTTTCTAAACACCAATCTGCATCGCTATTTAAATGGATTTCTCGAGTTGATTGGTCTATATGGGGTAAAAACGCGTGTCCCAGTAAATTGGCGTCAAGTGGATATGAACAATAATTTGGAGATTTTTCAAACGTGTGCCTGGTCCGTTTAAAGAAAAGTAATATATCCGGTTGGACCCTATCTTTCACAAAAACCAAATCGGTATGTTTTTCCCAAGCGTTAAAAGCCTGTCTTGTTAACTCATTTATTTGGGTCGTTGCTAAAACAAAATGATAGCCCAATACTTTTTTACGCCATTTCACATGATGGAGTTTAAAAGGCAGTATAGAGTCTTTAAGACCACATCGCGGTTTTTTCATAAATTCTAAAGTAGCATTGTCAATTTTACCATTAGTATTTATATTGTATGTCTCTTGAAAGAGATGTAAAGCATCAGTCACAAATGTTGAATTGATGTTCGCCAAACCAATTGATGACGCGTTCAAATATCCAAATTTATGTAAATAACTTACAACAAAATTATAATTCTTATCCGTACAGCTTTTTCCTTTCCCTACGCACACATTAGCATCAAACAATTCCTCTCTAACAGGATACGTATTTACAAACGCAATAATCACAAAATATATCATTAGAAAAAACATTCTTGTGTTGAACTCGCGGCGTCGTTCAACGAACTGACAAAATATAACGAAATAATTCGTGATAACCAAATTTCAGTCGTTCAACGAACTGACAAAAAATAACAAAATTTCTCTCTTGGCTCTGAAAGCACCCAGCGCAATTACTTTGAATGAGTTCCGCGTATCAAATGACGGTTGTTTACAATCGCGACCTTCCCGGACAATTATGCAATTGTTTACATTACTAAAGGTCAAGGTCAATTTACGTATTACACAACGCGATAGACTTGTCTGAACCAGAGAACTGAGAGGGGGGAGAGCTGGAGCTCCCCGCCAAGGAAGGGGCAAGGTGATGACGCAATTTACGTACACCCGGCAGAACCGGCTGCGTACGCCCGGTAGGCCCAGCAAACCCCTTACTACTCATTTTTCACAAGAGAAGCAATGTATGCAATATAAATACTTCGTCGCATTTATTTAACATTGTAGTTTCATTGGTACCCTCCTGCAAGTGACTCTATTCAAGTGTCAGTACGAGTCACATTGACTGTACCCCGCAATTTGTTCTCTGAAGGTGTCAGACGTAGGTACATCACGCAAGTGGCTCTATGCAAGTGTCAGCCAGAGTGGCATTGACTATACCACGCAAGTTGTTCTCTGAAGGTGTCAGACGTAGGTACATCACGCAAGTAGATCTTTGGTAGTGTCAGTCGGAGTGACTTTGACTATATCCCGCAAGTTGTTCGCTGAAGGTATCAGACGGAGGTACATCACGCAAGTGGATCTTTGGTAGTGTCAGCCGGAGTGACATTGACTATACCCCGCAAGTGGTTCTCTGAAGGTATCAGACGCAGGTACATCACGCAAGTGGATCTTTGGTAGTGTCAGCGGGAGTGACATTGACTATACCCCGCAAGTGGTTCTCTGAAGGTATCAGACGCAGGTACATCACGCAAGTGGATCTATATGTTTTGGCAGGAGTAACATTTCCTTGCACCTGCAAGTGGCTCTCTGCAAGTGTCGGCAGACGCCATATTTCCTCCGCCGTGTAAGTGGATCTCTGCAAGTTTTACGATCAGTTACATTGCCTCCAACTTCTAACTAGCATTCTGGAGGCGTCAGAAGAAGTTAAATAATCTCCACTCTGAATGTAGATAATTTAACTATTTATTTGCCTCCCTCCAAATATCAACAGGAGTTGGAGTTAAAATGGTTCCACCCTGTATATGGATCTCTACAAATGTCAGTAAAATCTACTTTAGCCCCAATACGCAAGTTTCTCTCTTGCAAATGATATCAGGAGTCAAATTGTCTCTACCCCGCAAGTAGATATCTTCAATAGTTACATTGCCTTTACCTTGCCAGTGACTATCTATTAGTGTAAGCAGGAGCTTACACCTCTCTTCACCCAGGAAAGAGATCTCACTAGTCTCAGAAGGAGTTACACTGGTTCCACCATGCAAATCACTATTTACAAGTCTCAGAGGGAATTACATCGGTTCCACAATGCAAATGGCTGTCTAGAAGTGTCAGAAGGAGTTACATAGGCTCCATACTGAGGGTGGGCCTCTACAAGTGTCAGAAGGAGTCAAATTAGTTCCACCCTGCTTGAGGTTCTCAGCAAATGAACGCATGAGTCACATTAGTTTCACCCTGCAAGTGGCTTTCTACAACTCTCAGCCGAAGATTAATTGGTTTTTCCCTGGAAGTGGATATCTACAATTCCCATGAGGTATTATATTGTATCCAACCTACAAATAGCTCCCTACAAGTGTCAGCAGAAATTACGCATGAGTCTCACTGGTTCAACCCTGTGAATAGCTCTCTACAAGTGTCAGAAGGAGTCATATTGCCTTCACCCTGTAAATTGCTGTCTGCAAGTGACAACAGGAGCCATATTGTCTCCACCGTTGTAAGTGGCTCTCTACAAGTGTCAGCAGGTGTCACATTTTCTCCTCCCTGGTACTGGCTCTTTGCATGTGTCAGAAGGAAATTTCAATTAGATCCACCCTGAGAGTAGATATCTGCCAGGGTCAGGAAGAATCACTGTCTCCAACCTGTAAGTGGCTTTTAACGAATGTCAGCAGGAGTCATATTGGCTCCACCCTCAAAGTAGTTATCAGCAAGTGCCAGCAAGAGTCACATTTGCTGCACCCTTAAAGTTGTTCTCTGCAATTTTCATGAGGAGTCACATTTTCCTCCACCCTTTAAATCGTTCTCTGCAAGTGATAGCATGATTATCATTGGCCAAACCCTGAAATTAGCTCTCTGCTGGTGTCAGCAGGAGTCATATTGGCTCCACCATACAAGTGGGTTTCTGCAGGTATCAGCAGGAGTCTCATTGCCTTCACCTAGCATGTGGCTCTCTACAAGGTCAGGATTAGGTACATTGGTTCCACAATGCAAGGGTCTATCTACAAATGTCAGCAGAAGACACATTGTTTCTACGCTGCAAGTGGCTGTCTACAATTCCCAAAAGGTATTATTACATTGTATCCACCCTACAAATGACTCCCTACAAGTGTCAGTAGAAGTTAAAATTACCTAACTCAGCCCGTAGTATTCTGCAAGTGTTAGCATAAGTCACATTGGTTCCACTCTGCAAGTGGCTATCTGCAAGTGTCGGTAGAAGTTAAAATTACCTAACCCTGCACGTAGTATTCTGAAAGTGTTAGCATGAGTCACATTGGTTCCAGCCAGTAAATGTTTCTCTATAAGTGTCAGAAGTGGTCACATTGCCTTCATTCTGTAAATGACTCTCTGCAAGTATCAACAGGAGTCATATTGGCTAAACCATGTAGGTGGTTCTATGCAAGGGTAATCAGGAGTCACATTGAATCCACCCTGTAAATGGCTCTCTGCAGGGATTAGGAGAAATCACATTGCCTCCACCCTATAAGTGGCTCTCTGAAAGTATCTGCAGAAGTAATATTTGCTCCATCGTGTAAGTGGTTCTGCAAGTGTGAGCAAGAATCACATTGGCTCCACCCTGTAAGTGGCTCTCTGTAAGGGACAGGAGGAGTCACATTGCCTCCATCCTGTAAGTGGCTCTTTACAAATGTCAACGGAAGTCACATTAGCTCCACAATGCAAGTGGCTTTCTGCTAGTGTCAGCAGGAGTCATTTAGCCCCACCCTGCAAGTGGGTCTATACTAGTTTCAACAGGAGTAACACTGTTTCCACTCAGAAAGTTGTTCTTGTATAGAACAAGTGTCAGCAGGAGTTATATTTTTCCCACCCTGGGAGTGGTTCCCTACAAGTCTAAGCCGGAATTACTTTGATTCAACCTGCATTTGGCTGCCTGAAAGAGTCAGGAAGAAATACATTAGCTACACCCTGAGAGTGATTCCTTACAAGTGTCAGCAGAAGTCACATTGTCTCCACCCTGTAAGTAAGTCACTGCCAGTATCAGGAGGGTATAGATTGGCTCCACCCTGCAAGGGGGTCCCTAGAAGTGTCAGCAGCAATTACATTTATTCCACCCTGTGAGTGGCTCTCTGCAAGTATCAGCGGGTGTAACATGAGTTCAACCCTGCAATTAACTATCTGCAAGAGTCAGCAGTAGATACATTGGTTCTACCCTTCAAGTGGCTCTCTGCAAGTCTCAGCAAGAGTCCCATTTGTTCCACCCTGCAAAGGACTGTCTACAATTGTCAGCAGGAGTTACATTATCTCCGCCCTGCAAGTGGATCTCTACAAGTGTCAACAGGAGTCACACTAGTTTCACCCTTCATGTGGCTCTCTACAAGTATCTGCATGAGCCACTTTAGTTCCCAACTGCCAGTTGCACTCTACAAGTCTCTGAAGGATTTACATTGGTTTCATCATGCAAGTGACTCTATACAAATGCCAGCAGAAGTTACATTGGTTCTATTCTGAAAGTATTTCTTTACAAGTGTCAACAAGAGTTACATAGACTCCACCTTGGAAATGACTCTCCTCATTTGTTTGCAGGTGTTACATTTGATCCCTGTTTGTAAACATTTAGCACTGGCGTTTTCGCCCACTGATTGGGCTTCAGTTTGGTCTCTGTTATTTTCGCGGTGTATATCTAGGCACACAACAACCTTCATGACGTAATTACTCGTGGCTTGTTGGGAAATTAACTTGCTTTAATTTTTTTATACATTAGGCAGTCCAGGATTATCGTACATAATCATATACTTTGCGCCATTCGGGTCACAATACTTTCTGGCCATGATACTTACACTTTCTACTGAACATTATATTATGATATATTTTTTAGGTTAATATAGGTTAATATAACACTGGAAATTTGATTTACCTTACACTTGCGATAACCCTATCCTTTTCGCTATTAGCAAGTATCAGCAAGAGTCACATTTGCTGCACCCTTAGAGTTGCTCTCTGCAAGTGTCAGAAGGAGTCACATTGCCTTCACTTTATGAATGGCTATCTGCAAGTGTCAAAAGACGTTATATTGGCTGCAACGTCTAAGTGGTTCTCTGCAAGTGTCAGCAGAAGTCACATTAGCTTCACTATTTTTGGCTCTCTTCAAGTGTCAGAAGGAGTTACATTAGCTCCACACTGCAAGTAGCTATAAGAAGGTGTAAGCAGGTGTTACATTATCCTCCTTTTGTAATCGTTTTCGTGAACTAATTGGAATTCAGAATGATCCCTCTTATTTTTGCGGCATATTTCTAGGCACACAAGTTCCATAGCGTAATTACTCGTGGCGTGTTTGTAAATTAACCATTCTTTATTTTTGTATACAATAGGCAGTCCATGATTATCGAATATAACCATATAATTTGCGCCATTCGGGTTAGGACCGTTCTGGCCATGATATTTACACTTTCCACTGAAAATGTTTTTATGTAAACAACCCAAAACATTTAAAAACTCTTATTAATTTTGTGTTTCTTCTACGATCTTATTCCTTTTTATTAGGTTAATATAACACTGGAAGTTTTATTTAACATCGACTTGCGATAAAAGAATAATTTTTGTCTTTTTTATGATATTATCTTATTAAATTTATACCTTATTTACCTTATTAAATATATATTCTCGAGCTGTTTTTCTTTAACTCTACTACAATATTTCTATCATCCATGAAGCATTATAGAATTAAGAATGTCTCGGCTACTTTCGTGGTTGGATACACTTACTAGATATAAAAATATTTTCATTATTGTTTTTTTCACCCGATCCCCATCTAAGAGGTTTATGTTAGCTGGTCAGGGATAGTGTATTATCTGCACCGACCAGTTTCCTCCATGTAAACACGTACATGTTCTTATACTTTTAAAATTACGCACCATTTTCGCCTGCTAGTAATCTGACATTACTTACGAAACGTGGACTTCGTGTATGCAAATATATGAAGTAAGTTAGGCTACGTAGAATAAGACCAAATGATGGTTTACAAACTGCAAGCTGTTCCATTAGAATATGCAGCTCCCCTATATTTCCAGAGTCTGCCTAAACCACATGACTACTTGGAGCCCCCTTCATTTCAATATTTCTCTTATTTCACTAAATAAATCGTCATAAAAAGTGATTTTATGAGACCTGGGTGGGATTGTCAATTTAATCGGACGTAAAATGTAAACTGCGACACGGTTGGAGAAACAGTAGTTTTCTAAAACCTTCTGACGTCAGTACGCGAGTTACCTACAAGTATTAGAAGTATAAATGTGTAATTTAAAACTTTAAGCTAATGTTAAATTAATGAAACATTATTAGTTGGCTAAAATTTCGATAAATGTTGCTCGTATCTGTTCACATCAGCCGAGATGGCTGTGTGCGTCACAATTAGGATACATATGGCACGAATGACGCATTGAAAACAACTGTGTAAATCATAAGAATAAAGCTTTACGTCATCTAAAAGCCGTCACTATGTATCACGCATTCTTCCACCTACAAGCGCCTTAACTAAGTAAGCGCTAAATATATTTAAATAGAAAATTTTTTAAAATTTTTCAAAACTAAGAATCCATTTTAGAATGTATAAAAAGACCTAAATATCTCCCGCCCCATAAATAATTGCGCAACATATAGTATACTTAGAAAAGAGCAAACGTTTTTGAAAAAGTAAAGGTGAAAATGTTGTATTTTACATAATAAACTAATTTGTACGCTTTAATGTACTTCGGTTACAGTGATAATTAACATAATTCATAAGTGAAAACATTTGTTTTAAACAACATAACATACTGACGATTGTACCCTTTCCAGCTAAGGTTTCAATGTGGTAAAGAATTGTTTACATTTTCTTTTGAAAACCCTTTTATTCTTGCTAAGGATCCCGTGTAAAGTTTCCTAAACCTTAAGCAAGGTTGTTTTTTTAAATAAGACGCTGCCACTTTATGCTGGCTTTTTTTGTTGATTTATGCTGCAAGAAGGGAAATGGTTGGAAATATTGTTTCTCAGCTGAAAGGCCATTCGCCTTAAATGCCTCGAAGATAGACAGTAGTAAGATTTTTACGACATGAAACATTATTCCAAAACTACATTTTCAGAATTTGGGGGCAAAAATGGTTTTCGACTTGACGGAAAATAAATTAGGAGTCTAATATCTTCCAAAGACTTTTTTACATAGTACTTTGTAGTATCTAAATACCTTGGATACGACTTCCGCGATATGTTAACATTCTATGTCATGTTCGTTTAGGAAACAGGTAGATTTTTCTCTATTAAAACACACACAGTTTCATTAGCGTATTATCTTTATTCCACACTTATGGTTAGACAGAAACTAATTTCTATTTATACATATATACTTGTAATTGCTTAGTGTAGTACAGAGGAACTTACTGTGCCACGTGGTCTCCAACACGTTTACCTACCCATTTCTTCTCACAATGTTATAAAGACACATTTCGTACTCAAAATTTATAAACGTCTTCAATTTCTTTGCAAATTTACAAATAAATATGTTCATTGGCAATTTACCTAAATGTAACCAAATGTTGTGACCACAATCCTATTATTTATTATGTTTTATTTTATTTGTATGTATCTTCTCCTCAGAATTATAGTTTGTATGAATATTATTTGACAATTTATTTTTTATATCATGTATATATTGTTTGTTCATTACTCGTTTAATATTCTTTATACATGTTGATATATATGTATAATTCATCGGTTTATGGTCTATACTTGTATGTTTATTTTGTAATTTCATAATCATACTCGTGACTATTATAATGCAAAAATTATGACGTGTTTACAGATCTTTACAAGTACATAAAAACGTCTTTCGATTTTCAACACTTGTAAGAATATAGGTCTCTTCAATCTTGTGTTAGTTTGGCAGGAATAGATTTTTTCAATTGCTTAATACCAGTAATAAAGATTTACACTTCTTGTCTACCACAAAAAATTGTTGGTTTTTATAAGCATAGCAAATAGGGTATATGCACTTAGTGCAACTAATTAGGGGTAAAATATGAAGTAAAAGGAGATGGTGTCGTACTTTGAAAGCTTTTACTTACCGCTCCTTTGGGCTTATATATTTTTGTAATCCATGGAGGTCTAGGTTATGCTTATGAGCCAATGTATAATAGGATATACGCAGAGGATATATCTTTGTTACGATTTCAAAAACCGTTTGCCATTTTGACGTCGAATATATCCTAACCTCAATTCATTTACGTGAATGCAATTAAAAGCCAATGATTATATATACTAGATGAAGCATTTTAGCCACATTATTTTGACAAACATCATTTGTTCTCAATACTCATTTTTCACAAATCAAACGTACACACACACACACTGCAACGCCCCCTCGTTCCTCTTCGTTTTTGTTCGGTGTTTTGTTGCAGAATTTATTATATATTTATATATCTGCTGCTCACACCGTTTTGTGTACCGTGTTAAGATCCCTAAATATTGCCTTGTGTTCTTGTGTAATGTACCACGCCCAAATGCAAGCCTATTCCCGCTGACATCTACTTTAACGTTTGTATGACTTCCCCTAAGTTGGTTGGCAGGTTTGTTGGGTCTGTATTTAGTCACACATGTCAGTAAAATAGTCAGCTGGAAAGAAACAACATTTTTATGAACACACAAAATTTTCAAAGAATCTTACCACTTCATGAGATCTGCAGGCACAGGAAGGGGACGTGCAAAATATGATCATGTTTAAGATACCTATTTTAAAAGGCTCCTGTGTTCTTTAAACATGATCTGTCAGTAGACATCGTCTCTGGGCTTCAATACAAACAAACAACTAATTTTTAGAATAGCTCGATAAAATTGTTCTCAGGAGAGAACTCGTTTGAAGTAACATTAGGTTCTGAATTTTATATATTTAATAATTAATGAAATTTTATTAAATCTGTACTTTGATTTTATAATCATTATTTAGCAATTGGAAAAAACTAAAAAATTTTATTGGTTGTTTAACACAGGATAAATTCAAATACTATAAGTTTTTATAATGCATTTAATTATTGATTTTAAACTAAAATATTTTTTTTTTCAAATAAAACACATTTAACTATCTCTTTATCTTCACAAATTATTAATTAAAAGTTCGTTATTCTTCACATATTGAAATCCTACATTTCATATACAATTTATTAATTACATGTACACATTTTTAAACAAAATTATTTGCAAATTTAACATAATAAAAAATTGTATCTTCTTATTTCAAGATTGAATTGGTAAATTCACATTGTATTAAAAATAATTTTAAAATTTATATGATTCAATAAATCTGGCCTTCTTGAAAATGATTGGCTTATGGCCAAAAATACTTTGTAAATTTAATTTTTATTAATCGTTATTTAAACACTTTTGTTATACTAATTAATTTTATTACTTTTAAGATTTATTTAATTTTTCAACATAGAATGAAGTCATTGTCTAAGTTTAATTGTTAATTTCAATTTAATAAATTTAACTGACTAAATTTGACGTTAATTTGTATATAATAGAGAAATTGACTTGCCAAGGATATCCCTGCCGGTCCTAGAGTCCTCTCGTCTGGATTCCCTGGACCCTGGACAGTTGCCATCCCTGGTCAGTCGATGGAAGTATTACTCCATTTCCGCGTCTTGGAGGCTGAGTCTGGAGCCCTCGTTCATGGATGGAAGTAGACGGCAGAAACGAGGCTATTTTGGTCCCATCTGGCCTTATAGTGTTTGTCCTAGGCGCTGACCGACATTACGACCATTAGCACCTCGTATTGAAACTTTTTACAGACTGCCTTACAGGTCCTTCAGTTCCTGTATTATTTGCGGGTATCTAACCCTTCCCCTCTGCTCTAAGCTCGTCGTTATC
Organism: Prosapia bicincta; assembly: GCA_036971475.1. Lineage (NCBI taxonomy): Eukaryota > Metazoa > Arthropoda > Insecta > Hemiptera > Cercopidae > Prosapia > Prosapia bicincta. Next base: position 92,690,876 of record JBAIZL010000005.1, read on the forward strand.
TCCGTGCTTGTTTCTTGTACGGGCGGGTTGGACAACGTATCAGTTTTAACCTTCATAATTTTGTTTTCTGTTTTAGAAAACAGACATGAAATAGACATGAAAAATGTCTATTATTTTAAAATGGCTGTAACTTTTTTGCTATTTGAGTTTTTTAATTTCTGTTTTCTCTATTGTTTATTATGGAATTGTCTGGTCATTTCAAAATATCGATGATAGTTCTGCGTGTCCTAGTTCTCAAGTTATCATTTTTCGGCACTTAGAAATTTTTCACTTCACTCTCGTTTGTCAATTTTAGTTAATTATTACGGTTTCATGGTATAATAATTTTTAGTTTGTCTTAATAATAGTTATTCAAAATTTAACTGACTTCTTGACTTTTTACTATGTTTATTATACCACAAATTAAAACCCTATTATTTAAATACTAAAATTGTTATTTAAAAAATAGGAAATTATTAATTTATTAATTGAAACGTTGATTCAGACCGTTTCAACACACACACACACACACACACACACACAAACAAGTCACACACGTTCACACATACATACACACACACACACAAACACACACACACACACACACACACACACACACACACCCTACACAACACACACACACACACACACACACACACACACACACACACACACACACACACACACACACACACACATACACAAACAAGTCACGCACTCTCTCTGATGTTGGACATAGCCTTGTGCATAATCCCTTTTAATTGAATATTCGTCAAGATTGAGTTTACGCTACCTAAGATTGTCAATATATTGGGAAATACTCGTAGGATGTAGATCGCGACACGCTTGAAGAAACAAGTAATTTTCTAAGAACTGTATTGTATGGTTACAACCTACAAATAATAAAAGAAATAATAGTTTTCCTATAAATAAATAGATACATTTTTATTTAAATTTTTGAATATAGTGTACCATAATGGATAAAACATTTTATTGGCTAAGAGTTCTTTAAACTTTGCTAGCATCTGTTCACATCAGCCTGTCTGGATTTTGACGTCAGCTTTTACATTAAATATGAGTGATAAGTTCATGTATTCATGTATTAAAATAGTTGTGTAAATACGGATCTAATAACTTGTAAAACCTCCAGTTGGCAATGACTTGTGTAATATTACTTACCTACTAGCCAACCCCACACTTGCCTGTTGAGCCATTTCGTGAGGCGCTGACCAGTATAGACGAACACATGAGTCATCATCATCTCCGGAATGGTCGAGTGCATTGCATTTCGGCATTCATCGTATCGTGTCCACAGAGAAGGCATTTCTGTGTTGGGAGCACACCGATGCGAGGTAGATGGTCGTGGCCGGCTTGCATTCTGAACTTGTCAACGCCTATCTACGCATAAGAATCAACGAGGAAAACCTGCGTATGGGCTATTTTGTTTAGCTTAGCTGCAGCTGCTTGTACGGCTGCTATTTCTCCATCGTAGTTGTTCTGGAGTGCTCCCACTGCTAGATATCCTTTAAAATCACGACTGTAGTAGGCCAGTTCCGGTTCCACCTGTTTCCGGTATATACGGATCCATCCGTATAAACATATATATATATATATATATATATATATAATTTATATATAAATATATATATGTCACCATTCAGGTTGAGGGTACTCTTCATTGATGATATGCAGAGATCCGTGCTTCAGTTCTATGTCCAAGGTTTCTGATTTCGAATGACTGTGGTTCTTCAAACTGCAATTAGCTTTTGGTAAAT
>JBAIZL010000005.1:92697629-92825129 GCA_036971475.1 Prosapia bicincta
GAATAGTAGGTTACTGATGTGATCATTATGCATCATTACATAATGTTGAAAGTGCGCACTACCTGCCCAGGAACACGTCAATGCTTACACTCTCCTGCAGAAACTAGGACTAGTTTTAACTTATTTACAGTTCTATAGAAGGAGGAATTGAATAATAGGTTGCAGTCGTGATCATTATGCATCATTACATAATGTTGTAAAGTGCGCACTATCTGTCCAGGAACACGTCACTGCTTACACTCTCCTGCAGAAACTAGGACTAGTTTTACTTATTTACAGTTCTATAGAAGGAGGAATTGAATAGTAGGTTGCAGTTGTGATCATTATGCATCATTACATAATGTTGTAAAGTGCGCACTATCTGTCCAGGAACACGTCACTGCTTACACTATCCTGCAGCAACTAGGACTAGTTTTAATTTATTTACAGTTCTTTAGAAGGAGGAATTGAATAGTAGGTTGCTGTTGTATCATTATGCATCAATACATAATGTTGTAAAGTGCGCACTACCTGTCCAGGAACACGTCACTGCTTACACTATCCTGCAGCAACTAGAACTAATTTTAACTTATTTACAGTTCTATAGAAGGAGGAATTGAATAGTTTGTTGCTGTTGTATCATTATGCATCAATACATAATGTTGTAAAGTGCGCACTATCTGTCCAGGAACACGTCAATGCTTAGACTCTCCTGCAGAAACTAGGACTAGTTTTAACTTATTTACACTTCTATAGAAGGAGGAATTGAATAGTAGGTTGTTGTTGTATCATTATGCATCAATACATAATGTTGTAAAGTGCGCACTATCTGTCCAGGAACACGTCAATGCTTACACTCTCCTGCAGAAACTAGGACTAGTTTTAACTTATTTACAGTTCTATAGAATTAGGAATTGAATAGTAGGTTGCTGTTGTATCATTATGCATCAATACATAATGTTGTAAAGTGCGCACTATCTGTCCAGGAACACGTCAATGCTTACACTCTCCTGCAGAAACTAGGACTAGTTTAAACTTATTTACAGTTCTATAGAAGGAGGAATTGAATAGTAGGTTGCTGTTGTATCATTATGCATCAATACATAATGTTGTAAAGTGCGCACTATCTGTCCAGATACACGTCAATGCTTACACTCTCCTGCCGAAACTAGAACTAGTTTTACCTTATTTACAGTTCTATAGAAGGAGGAATTGAATAATAGGTTGCAGTCGTGATCATTATGCATCATTACATAATATTGTAAAGTGCGCACTATCTGTCCAGGAACACATCACTGCTTACACTCTCCTGCAGAAACTAGGACTAGTTTTACTTATTTACAGTTCTATAGAAGGAGGAATTGAATAGTAGGTTGCAGTTGTGATCATTATGCATCATTACATAATGTTGTAAAGTGCGCACTATCTGTCCAGGAACACGTCACTGCTTACACTATCCTGCAGCAACTAGGACTAGTTTTAATTTATTTACAGTTCTATAGAAGGAGGAATTGAATAGTAGGTTGCTGTTGTATCATTATGCATCAATACATAATGTTGTAAAGTGCGCACTATCTGTCCAGATACACGTCAATGCTTACACTCTCCTGCCGAAACTAGAACTAGTTTTACCTTATTTACAGTTCTATAGAAGGAGGAATTGAATAATAGGTTGCAGTCGTGATCATTATGCATCATTACATAATATTGTAAAGTGCGCACTATCTGTCCAGGAACACATCACTGCTTACACTCTCCTGCAGAAACTAGGACTAGTTTTACTTATTTACAGTTCTATAGAAGGAGGAATTGAATAGTAGGTTGCAGTTGTGATCATTATGCATCATTACATAATGTTGTAAAGTGCGCACTATCTGTCCAGGAACACGTCACTGCTTACACTATCCTGCAGCAACTAGGACTAGTTTTAATTTATTTACAGTTCTATAGAAGGAGGAATTGAATAGTAGGTTGCTGTTGTATCATTATGCATCAATACATAATGTTGTAAAGTGCGCACTACCTGTCCAGGAACACGTCAGTGCTTACACTATCCTGCAGCAACTAGGACTAGTTTTAACTTATTCACAGTTCTATAGAAGGAGGAATTGAATAGTAGGTTGCTGTTGTATCATTATGCATCAATACATAATGTTGTAAAGTGCGCATTATCTGTCCAGGAACACGTCAATGCTTACACTCTCCTGCAGAAACTAGGACTAGTTTAAACTTATTTACAGTTCTATAGAAGGAGGAATTGAATAGTAGGTTGCTGTTGTATCATTATGCATCAATACATAATGTTGTAAAGTGCGCACTATCTGTCCAGATACACGTCAATGCTTACACTCTCCTGCCGAAACTAGAACTAGTTTTACCTTATTTACAGTTCTATAGAAGGAGGAATTGAATAATAGGTTGCAGTCGTGATCATTATGCATCATTACATAATATTGTAAAGTGCGCACTATCTGTCCAGGAACACATCACTGCTTACACTCTCCTGCAGAAACTAGGACTAGTTTTACTTATTTACAGTTCTATAGAAGGAGGAATTGAATAGTAGGTTGCAGTTGTGATCATTATGCATCATTACATAATGTTGTAAAGTGCGCACTATCTGTCCAGGAACACGTCACTGCTTACACTATCCTGCAGCAACTAGGACTAGTTTTAATTTATTTACAGTTCTATAGAAGGAGGAATTGAATAGTAGGTTGCTGTTGTATCATTATGCATCAATACATAATGTTGTAAAGTGCGCACTACCTGTCCAGGAACACGTCAGTGCTTACACTATCCTGCAGCAACTAGGACTAGTTTTAACTTATTCACAGTTCTATAGAAGGAGGAATTGAATAGTAGGTTGCTGTTGTATCATTATGCATCAATACATAATGTTGTAAAGTGCGCATTATCTGTCCAGGAACACGTCAATGCTTACACTCTCCTGCAGAAACTAGGACTAGTTTTAACTTATTTACAGTTCTATAGAAGGAGGAGTTGAATAGTAGGTTGCTGTTGTATCATTATGCATCAATACATAATGTTGTAAAGTGCGCACTATCTGTCCAGGAACACGTCAATGCTTACACTCTCCTGCAGAAACTAGGACTAGTTTTAACTTATTTACAGTTATATAGAATTAGGAATTGAATAGTAGGTTGCTGTTGTATCATTATGCATCAATGCATAATGTTGTAAAGTGCGCACTATCTGTCCAGGAACACGTCAATGCTTACACTCTCCTGCAGAAACTAGGACTAGTTTAAACTTATTTACAGTTCTATAGAAGGAGGAATTGAATAGTAGGTTGCTGTTGTATCATTAAGCATCAATACATAATGTTGTAAAGTGCGCACTATCTGCCCAGATACACGTCAAAGCTTACACTCTCCTGCAGAAACTAGAACTAGTTTTAACTTATTTAAAGCTCTATAGAAGGAGGAATTGAATAGTAGGTTGCTGTTGTATCATTATGCATCAATACATAAAGTTGTAAAGTGCGCACTATCTGTCCAAGAACACGTCACTGCTTACACTATCCTGCAGCAACTAGGACTAGTTTTAACTTATTTACAGTTCTATAGAATTAGGAATTGAATAGTAGGTTGCTGTTGTATCATTATGCATCAATACATAATGTTGTAAAGTGCGCATTATCTGTCCAGGAACACGTCAATGCTTACACTCTCCTGCAGAAACTAGGACTAGTTTTAACTTATTTACAGTTCTATAGAAGGAGGAATTGAATAGTAGGTTGCTGTTGTATCATTATGCATCAATACATAATGTTGTAAAGTGCGCACTATCTGTCCAGGAACACGTCAATGCTGACACTCTCCTGCAGAAACTAGGACTAGTTTTAACTTATTTACAGTTCTATAGAATTAGGAATTGAATAGTAGGTTGCTGTTGTATCATTATGCATCAATGCATAATGTTGTAAAGTGCGCACTATCTGTCCAGGAACACGTCAATGCTTACACTCTCCTGCAGAAACTAGGACTAGTTTAAACTTATTTACAGTTCTATAGAAGGAGGAATTGAATAATAGGTTGCTGTTGTATCATTAAGCATCAATACATAATGTTGTAAAGTGCGCACTATCTGCCCAGATACACGTCAAAGCTTACACTCTCCTGCAGAAACTAGAACTAGTTTTAACTTATTTACAGCTCTATAGAAGGAGGAATTGAATAGTAGGTTGCTGTTGTATCATTATGCATCAATACATAATGTTGTAAAGTGCGCACTATCTGTCCAAGAACACGTCACTGCTTACACTATCCTGCAGCAACTAGGACTAGTTTTAACTTATTTACAGCTCTATTGAATAGTAGGTCGCTGTTGTCATCATTATGCATCATTACATAATGTTGTAAAGTGTGCACTATCTGTCCAGGAACACGTCACTGCTTACACTCTCCTGCAGAAACTAGGACTAGTTTTAACTTATTTACAGCTCTATTGAATAGTAGGTCGCTGTTGTGATAATTATGCATCAATACATATTGTTGTAAAGTGCGCACTATCTGTCCAGTAACACGTTACTGCTTACACTATCCTGCAGCAACTAGGACTAGTTTTAACTTATTTACAGCTCTATTGAATAGTAGGTCGCTGTTGTGATAATTATGCATCAATACATATTGTTGTAAAGTGCGCACTATCTGTCCAAGAACACGTCACTGCTTACACTATCCTGCAGCAACTAGGACTAGTTTTAACTTATTTACAGCTCTATTGAATAGTAGGTCGCTGTTGTCATCATTATGCATCATTACATAATGTTGTAAAGTGTGCACTATCTGTCCAGGAACACGTCACTGCTTACACTCTCCTGCAGCAACTAGGACTAGTTTTAACTTATTTACAGCTCTATTGAATAGTAGGTCGCTGTTGTGATAATTATGCATCAATACATATTGTTGTAAAGTGCGCACTATCTGTCCAGTAACACGTTACTGCTTACACTATCCTGCAGCAACTAGGACTAGTTTTAACTTATTTACAGCTCTATTGAATAGTAGGTCGCTGTTGTGATAATTATGCATAAATACATATTGTTGTAAAGTGCGCACTATCTGTCCAGGAACACGTCACTGCTTACACTATCCTGCAGCAACTAGGACTAGTTTTAACTTATTTACAGCTCTATTGAATAGTAGGTCGCTGTTGTGATAATTATGCATCAATACATATTGTTGTAAAGTGCGCACTATCTGTCCAGTAACACGTTACTGCTTACACTATCCTGCAGAAACTAGGACTAGTTTTAACTTATTTACAGCTCTATTGAATAGTAGGTCGCTGTTGTGATCATTATTCATCATTAAATAATGTTGTAAAGTGCGCAATATCTGTCCAGGAACACGTCACTACTTACACTATCCTGCAGAAACTAGGACTAGTTTTAACTTATTTACAGCTCTATTGAATAGTAGGTCGCTGTTGTGATCATTATGCATCATTACATAATGTTGTAAAGTGCGCACTATCTTTCCAGGAACACGTCACTGCTTACACTATCCTGCAGCAACTAGGATTAGTTTTAACTTATTTACAGCTCTATTGAATAGTAGGTCGCTGTTGTGATCATTATGCATAAATACATATTGTTGTAAAGTGCGCACTATCTTTCCAGGAACACGTCACTTCTTACACTATCCTGCAGCAACTAGGATTAGTTTTAACTTATTTACAGCTCTATTGAATAGAAGGTCGCTGTTGTGATCATTATGCATCATTACATAATGTTGTAAAGTGCGCACTATCTTTCCAGGAACACGTCACTGCTTACACTATCCTGCAGCAACTAGGATTAGTTTTAACTTATTTACAGCTCTATTGAATAGAAGGTCGCTGTTGTGATCATTATGCATCATTACATAATGTTGTAAAGTGCGCACTATCTGTCCAGGAACACGTCACTGATTACACTATCCTGCAGAAACTAGGACTAGTTTTAACTTATTTACAGCTCTATTGAATAGTAGGTTGCAGTTGTGATCATTATGCATCATTACATAATGTTGTAAAGTGCGCACTATCTTTCCAGGAACACGTCACTTCTTACACTATCCTGCAGCAACTAGGATTAGTTTTAACTTATTTACAGCTCTATTGAATAGTAGGTCGCTGTTGTGATCATTATGCATAAATACATATTGTTGTGAAGTGCGCACTATCTGTCCAGGAACACGTCACTGCTTACACTATCCTGCAGCAACTAGGATTAGTTTTAACTTATTACAGCTCTATTGAATAGTAGGTCGCTGTTGTGATCATTATGCATAAATACATATTGTTGTAAAGTGCGCACTAGCTTTCCAGGAACACGTCACTTCTTACACTATCCTGCAGCAACTAGCATTAGTTTTAACTTATTACAGCTCTATTGAATAGTAGGTCGCTGTTGTGATCATTATGCATAAATACATATTGTTGTAAAGTGCGCACTATCTGTCCAGGAACACGTCACTGCTTACACTATCCTGCAGCAACTAGGATTAGTTTTAACTTATTACAGCTCTATTGAATAGTAGGTCGCTGTTGTGATCATTATGCATAAATACATATTGTTGTAAAGTGCGCACTAGCTTTCCAGGAACACGTCACTTCTTACACTATCCTGCAGCAACTAGGACTAGTTTTAACTTATTACAGCTCTATTGAATAGTAGGTCGCTGTTGTGATCATTATGCATAAATACATATTGTTGTAAAGTGCGCACTATCTGTCCAGGAACACGTCACTGCTTACACTATCCTGCAGCAACTAGGACTAGTTTTAACTTATTTACAGCTCTGTTGAATAGTAGGTCGCTGTTGTGATCATTATGCATAAATACATATTGTTGTAAAGTGCGCACTATCTGTCCAGGAACACGTCACTGATTACACTATCCTGCAGAAACTAGGACTAGTTTTAACTTATTTACAGCTCTATTGAATAGTAGGTTGCAGTTGTGATCATTATGCATAAATACATATTGTTGTAAAGTGCGCACTATCTGTCCAGGAACACGTCACTGCTTACACTATCCTGCAGCAACTAGGACTAGTTTTAACTTATTTACAGCTCTATTGAATAGTAGGTCGCTGTTGTGATCATTTTGCATAAATACATATTGTTGTAAAGTGCGCACTAGCTTTCCAGGAACACGTCACTTCTTACACTATCCTGCAGCAACTAGGACTAGTTTTAACTTATTTACAGCTCTGTTGAATAGTAGATCGCTGTTGTGATCATTATGCATCATTACATAATGTTGTAAAGTGCGCACTATCTGTCCAGGAACACGTCACTGATTACACTATCCTGCAGAAACTAGGACTAGTTTTAACTTATTTACAGCTCTATTGAATAGTAGGTTGCAGTTGTGATCATTATGCATAAATACATATTGTTGTAAAGTGCGCACTATCTGTCCAGGAACACGTCACTGCTTACACTATCCTGCAGCAACTAGGACTAGTTTTAACTTATTTACAGCTCTATTGAATAGTAGGTCGCTGTTGTGATCATTTTGCATAAATACATATTGTTGTAAAGTGCGCACTAGCTTTCCAGGAACACGTCACTTCTTACACTATCCTGCAGCAACTAGGACTAGTTTTAACTTATTTACAGCTCTATTGAATAGTAGGTCGCTGTTGTGATCATTATGCATAAATACATATTGTTGTAAAGTGCGCACTATCTGTCCAGGAACACGTCACTGCTTACACTATCCTGCAGCAACTAGGACTAGTTTTAACTTATTTACAGCTCTATTGAATAGTAGGTCGCTGTTGTGATCATTTTGCATAAATACATATTGTTGTAAAGTGCGCACTATCTGTCCAGGAACACGTTACTGCTTACACTATCCTGCAGCAACTAGGACTAGTTTTAACTTAATTACAGCTCTATTGATTAGTAGGTTGCAGTTGTGATCATTATGCATCATTACATAATGTTGTAAAGTGCGCACTATCTTTCCAGGAACACGTCACTGCTTACACTATCCTGCAGCAACTAGGACTAGTTTTAACTTATTTACAGCTCTGTTGAATAGTAGGTCGCTGTTGTGATCATTATGCATAAATACATATTGTTGTAAAGTGCGCACTATCTGTCCAGGAACACGTCACTGCTTACACTATCCTGCAGCAACTAGGACTAGTTTTAACTTATTTACAGCTCTATTGAATAGTAGGTCGCTGTTGTGATCATTATGCATCATTACATAATGTTGTAAAGTGCGCACTATCTGTCCAGGAACACGTCACTTCTTACACTATCCTGCAGCAACTAGGATTAGTTTTAACTTATTTACAGCTCTATTCAATAGTAGGTCGCTGTTGTGATCATTATGCATAAATACATATTGTTGTAAAGTGCGCACTATCTTTCCAGGAACACGTCACTTCTTACACTATCCTGCAGCAACTAGGATTAGTTTTAACTTATTTACAGCTCTATTGAATAGTAGGTCGCTGTTGTGATCATTATGCATAAATACATATTGTTGTAAAGTGCGCACTATCTTTCCAGGAACACGTCACTTCTTACACTATCCTGCAGCAACTAGGATTAGTTTTAACTTATTTACAGCTCTATTGAATAGTAGGTCGCTGTTGTGATCATTATGCATAAATACATATTGTTGTAAAGTGCGCACTATCTGTCCAGGAACACGTCACTGCTTACACTATCCTGCAGCAACTAGGATTAGTTTTAACTTATTTACAGCTCTATTGAATAGTAGGTCGCTGTTGTGATCATTATGCATAAATACATATTGTTGTAAAGTGCGCACTATCTTTCCAGGAACACGTCACTTCTTACACTATCCTGCAGCAACTAGGATTAGTTTTAACTTATTTACAGCTCTATTGAATAGTAGGTCGCTGTTGTGATCATTATGCATAAATACATATTGTTGTAAAGTGCGCACTATCTTTCCAGGAACACGTCACTTCTTACACTATCCTGCAGCAACTAGGATTAGTTTTAACTTATTTACAGCTCTATTGAATAGTAGGTCGCTGTTGTGATCATTATGCATAAATACATATTGTTGTAAAGTGCGCACTATCTTTCCAGGAACACGTCACTTCTTACACTATCCTGCAGCAACTAGGATTAGTTTTAACTTATTACAGCTCTATTGAATAGTAGGTCGCTGTTGTGATCATTATGCATAAATACATATTGTTGTAAAGTGCGCACTATCTGTCCAGGAACACGTCACTTCTTACACTATCCTGCAGCAACTAGGATTAGTTTTAACTTATTACAGCTCTATTGAATAGTAGGTCGCTGTTGTGATCATTATGCATAAATACATATTGTTGTAAAGTGCGCACTATCTTTCCAGGAACACGTCACTTCTTACACTATCCTGCAGCAACTAGGATTAGTTTTAACTTATTACAGCTCTATTGAATAGTAGGTCGCTGTTGTGATCATTATGCATAAATACATATTGTTGTAAAGTGCGCACTATCTGTCCAGGAACACGTCACTTCTTACACTATCCTGCAGCAATTAGGACTAGTTTTAACTTATTTACAGCTTTATTGAATAGTAGGTCGCTGTTGTGATCATTATGCATAAATACATATTGTTGTAAAGTGCGCACTATCTGTCCAGGAACACGTCACTTCTTACACTATCCTGCAGCAACTAGGATTAGGTTTAACTTATTTACAGCTCTATTGAATAGTAGGTCGCTGTTGTGATCATTATGCATAAATACATATTGTTGTAAAGTGCGCACTATCTGTCCAGGAACACGTCACTTCTTACACTATCCTGCAGCAACTAGGATTAGTTTTAACTTATTTACAGCTCTATTGAATAGTAGGTCGCTGTTGTGATCATTATGCATCATTACATAATGTTGTAAAGTGCGCACTATCTTTCCAGGAACACGTCACTTCTTACACTATCCTGCAGCAACTAGGATTAGTTTTAACTTATTTACAGCTCTATTGAATAGTAGGTCGCTGTTGTGATCATTATGCATAAATACATATTGTTGTAAAGTGCGCACTATCTGTCCAGGAACACGTCACTGATTACACTATCCTGCAGAAACTAGGACTAGTTTTAACTTATTTACAGCTCTATTGAATAGTAGGTTGCAGTTGTGATCATTATGCATAAATACATATTGTTGTAAAGTGCGCACTATCTGTCCAGGAACACGTCACTGCTTACACTATCCTGCAGCAACTAGGATTAGTTTTAACTTATTTACAGTTTTATAAAAGAGGAATTTAATAATAGGTTGCTGACGTTATCATTATGCATCAATACATAATGTTGTAAAGTGCGCACTATCTTTCCAGGAACACGTCACTGCTTACACTATCCTGCAGCAACTAGGACTAGTTTTAACTTATTTACAGCTCTATTGATTAGTAGGTTGCTGTTGTGATCATTATGCATAAATACATATTGTTGTAAAGTGCGCACTATCTGTCCAGGAACACGTCACTGATTACACTATCCTGCAGAAACTAGGACTAGTTTTAACTTATTTACAGCTCTATTGAATAGTAGGTTGCAGTTGTGATCATTATGCATAAATACATATTGTTGTAAAGTGCGCACTATCTGTCCAGGAACACGTCACTTCTTACACTATCCTGCAGCAACTAGGATTAGTTTTAACTTATTTACAGCTCTATTGAATAGTAGGTCGCTGTTGTGATCATTATGCATAAATACATATTGTTGTAAAGTGCGCACTATCTGTCCAGGAACACGTCACTGATTACACTATCCTGCAGAAACTAGGACTAGTTTTAACTTATTTACAGCTCTATTGAATAGTAGGTTGCAGTTGTGATCATTATGCATAAATACATATTGTTGTAAAGTGCGCACTATCTGTCCAGGAACACGTCACTGCTTACACTATCCTGCAGCAACTAGGACTAGTTTTAACTTATTTACAGCTCTATTGATTAGTAGGTTGCAGTTGTGATCATTATGCATCATTACATAATGTTGTAAAGTGCGCACTATCTTTCCAGGAACACGTCACTGCTTACACTATCCTGCAGCAACTAGGACTAGTTTTAACTTATTTACAGCTCTGTTGAATAGTAGGTCGCTGTTGTGATCATTATGCATAAATACATATTGTTGTAAAGTGCGCACTATCTGTCCAGGAACACGTCACTGCTTACACTATCCTGCAGCAACTAGGACTAGTTTTAACTTATTTACAGCTCTATTGAATAGTAGGTCGTTGTTGTGATCATTATGCATCATTACATAATGTTGTAAAGTGCGCACTATCTGTCCAGGAACACGTCACTTCTTACACTATCCTGCAGCAACTAGGATTAGTTTTAACTTATTTACAGCTCTATTCAATAGTAGGTCGCTGTTGTGATCATTATGCATAAATACATATTGTTGTAAAGTGCGCACTATCTTTCCAGGAACACGTCACTTCTTACACTATCCTGCAGCAACTAGGATTAGTTTTAACTTATTTACAGCTCTATTGAATAGTAGGTCGCTGTTGTGATCATTATGCATAAATACATATTGTTGTAAAGTGCGCACTATCTTTCCAGGAACACGTCACTTCTTACACTATCCTGCAGCAATTAGAACTAGTTTTAACTTATTACAGCTCTATTGAATAGTAGGTCGCTGTTGTGATCATTATGCATAAATACATATTGTTGTAAAGTGCGCACTATCTGTCCAGGAACACGTCACTTCTTACACTATCCTGCAGCAACTAGGATTAGTTTTAACTTATTACAGCTCTATTGAATAGTAGGTCGCTGTTGTGATCATTATGCATAAATACATATTGTTGTAAAGTGCGCACTATCTTTCCAGGAACACGTCACTTCTTACACTATCCTGCAGCAACTAGGATTAGTTTTAACTTATTACAGCTCTATTGAATAGTAGGTCGCTGTTGTGATCATTATGCATAAATACATATTGTTGTAAAGTGCGCACTATCTGTCCAGGAACACGTCACTTCTTACACTATCCTGCAGCAACTAGGATTAGTTTTAACTTATTTACAGCTCTATTGAATAGTAGGTCGCTGTTGTGATCATTATACATAAATACATATTGTTGTAAAGTGCGCACTATCTGTCCAGGAACACGTCACTTCTTACACTATCCTGCAGCAATTAGGACTAGTTTTAACTTATTACAGCTCTATTGAATAGTAGGTCGCTGTTGTGATCATTTTGCATAAATACATATTGTTGTAAAGTGCGCACTATCTGTCCAGGAACACGTTACTGCTTACACTATCCTGCAGCAACTAGGACTAGTTTTAACTTAATTACAGCTCTATTGAATAGTAGGTCGCTGTTGTGATCATTTTGCATAAATACATATTGTTGTAAAGTGCGCACTATCTGTCCAGGAACACGTCACTTCTTACACTATCCTGCAGCAATTAGGACTAGTTTTAACTTATTACAGCTCTATTGAATAGTAGGTCGCTGTTGTGATCATTATGCATAAATACATATTGTTGTAAAGTGCGCACTATCTGTCCAGGAACACGTCACTTCTTACACTATCCTGCAGCAACTAGGATTAGTTTTAACTTATTTACAGCTCTATTGAATAGTAGGTCGCTGTTGTGATCATTATGCATCATTACATAATGTTGTAAAGTGCGCACTATCTTTCCAGGAACACGTCACTTCTTACACTATCCTGCAGCAACTAGGATTAGTTTTAACTTATTTACAGCTCTATTGAATAGTAGGTCGCTGTTGTGATCATTATGCATAAATACATATTGTTGTAAAGTGCGCACTATCTGTCCAGGAACACGTCACTGATTACACTATCCTGCAGAAACTAGGACTAGTTTTAACTTATTTACAGCTCTATTGAATAGTAGGTTGCAGTTGTGATCATTATGCATAAATACATATTGTTGTAAAGTGCGCACTATCTGTCCAGGAACACGTCACTGCTTACACTATCCTGCAGCAACTAGGATTAGTTTTAACTTATTTACAGTTTTATAAAAGAGGAATTTAATAATAGGTTGCTGACGTTATCATTATGCATCAATACATAATGTTGTAAAGTGCGCACTATCTGTCCAGGAACACGTCACTGCTTACACTATCCTGCAGCAACTAGGATTAGTTTTAACTTATTTATAGTTTTATAAAAGAATAATTTAATAATAGGTTGCTGACGTTATCATTATGCATCAATACATAATGTTGTAAAGTGCGCACTATCTGTCCAGGAACACGTCACTGCTTACACTCTTCTGCAGCAACTAGGACTAGCTTTAACTTATTTACAGTTCTATAGAAGTAGGAATTGAATAGTAGGTTGCAGTTGTGTTCATTATGCATCATTACATAATGTTGTAAAGTGTTCACTATATCTCCAAGAACACGTTACTGCTTACACTCTCTTGCAGCAACTAGGACTCGTTTTAACTTATTTACAGTTCTATAGAAGGATAAATTGATTAGTAGGTTGCAGTTGTGATCATTATGCATCATTACATAATGTTGTAAAGTGTTCACTATCGCTTCAAGAACACGTTACTGCTTACACTCTCCTGCAGCAACTAGGACTAGCTTTAACTTATTCACAGTTCTATAAGAGGAATTGAATAGTAGGTTGCTGACGTGATCATTAAGCGTCAATACATAATGTTGTAAAGTGTTCACTATCCCTCCAAGTACACGTCACTTCTTACACTCTCCTGCAGCAACTAGGGCTAGCTTTAACTTATTCACAGTTCTATAAGTGGAATTGAATAGTAGGTTGCTGACGTGATCATTATGCATCAATACATAATGTTGTAAAGTGCGCACTATCTCTCCAAGAACACCTCACTGCTTACACTCTCCTGCAGCAACTAGGGCTAGCTTTAACTTATTTACAGTTCTATAAAAGGAGGAATTTAATAATATTTTTTTGCTGTTAACATTATGCTTCACTACATATAGTTGTAAAGTGCGCACTATCTGCCCAAGAACACCAATACTAAACTTATGTACTTCTACTGTAAAAGAAAGGTGGGTGCAATCGTCAAGAATAATAATTTTCTCTTATATAAATAACAACATTATATAAATTATTTTAAAACAATTATAAAAGGTTCAGAATAAGAAAAAATACCCTAATGTTTTTCAAATTTAATATCATGTAAGTTAGCTAAATATCTGATGACGCAATACCATCTGTCACTATTTGTACAGGTTGGCGCTTAAACTATATAAAAACGTAGCCTCTAGTGGTGCCATTATACAGCTACATCTCGTGTTAGGCAGAACTAGATACAAAGTCCTACAAAACTCTGTAAGTACTTTATACAAGCTATATTTTTATCCTTTTTTTAGTATTTTGTTCTAAAATTTGAATTTGTGGTACTTATAACCACTAGATGAAATAAAATGAGAGTTTTTATAACAATATGTAATTTTACTTTATATACACAATTTGAGCTAATAATTATTATACCTAAGTACAGTTTTGTTAATCTACAAGTTATCACACGGCAATCCTTCATTTATTCGTAAGAAATTAAATAAACAATATCTCCTTTGTTCTTACATGTGGACATATCTGGGAGATATCTAAGTTTTATATTATTAAAGCTATTCCTAATAAGTAAAACGTTTTCTACACATTTCCCGTCTGATATTCAATAAATGCTTTATATATATATATATATATATATATATATATATATATATATATATATATATATATATATATTGTAAAACTTAGATGAATTATTTTTTCTTGTTGAATATGTATGGTGAAATAAAATAATTCTCATAAACAAGAATATACGAATATTACTTCATTTTATTGTTCATTGAAGCTTTTCGCTAATTTACATTATTAGCATTTTCAAAATATATGAATCACTGTCCAATTATGTGACCAGAGTAAGACTGTTGAATACAATTGTACTATGCTCAGTAAAGGTATCAGTTATCTTATCTGTTAGATAAATATATTTTAATATTTCCATTTGTCCTAATCTTTTATTTTTAAAATGGCATCAAATATGCTAAAGATAGTATTACGTTTTGATTTAATCTGGACTTGTTCCTCTATTAGTGTGTTCTTAATTTTATTTTTATATATCTCTAAGTTTTCTATTATATTCATTTTCAAGCCTTTTTGTACGTGTTTAACCAACTTCATATTACTAATCTCTGGAAAATCATGATTTCTTTCTATACAATGTGTGGCAAGATTTGATTTATAAATATGTGGCTTTTTAAATGCATTTAAATGTTCTTTGTAGCGATCTTTTATTTTCTTTTTTGTTTGTCCTATATAACATTTTTGACATGTAGTACAGTTAATACTATATACGCCATTTATATTAATTTTATTTACTTTAATGTTTGTATTTATTATATTACTAATTGTGTTATTAGTGTAATAAGCTATTTTGACATTAGTATCTTTAAATAATTTTATAATTGGTTTGATTTCATAACCGGTAAATAAGAATTTGGACCAAATAATTTCTTTAGTATATGAATAATAATTTTTATTTATATTATTATCCATTCTTTTAAGGATTTTATTATTCAATTTATTAATGGTTTCTTTTTTATATCCATTTTGTATTGCTATTTGTTGAATAATGTTTAGTTCTTTCAATTTATTTATCGGGTTTAATGGAATTCGGTTCATTCTGTATAATAAATTATAGAAGCATGCCATTTTTTGATTGTACGGGTGGTTTGAATAATTAGGTATTATTTTTACTGTTTGAGTGGGTTTTCTAAATATTGTAAAATTTAATTTATTATTTTCCTTATAAATGGTAATATCTAAGAAATTTATGGCATTAAGTTTTTCTATTTCGTAAGTAAACTGTATTTTATTGTGTATATTATTTATTTCGGTAATTATTAGGTTTAAATTTAATGCATTATTTGTAGAAATGTACAGACCGTCATCTACATATCTATACCATTGTCCATTGTTATCATATTTTTTAATAATTTTTATTATTTCTTCATCAATATGTTGTAAAAATATTTCGGAAATGATACTGGATAGTGGTGAACCCATTACCAAGCCGTCTTCTTGTCTGTATATTTTGTTATTATAGCAAAAGTAATTTTGTTTTAATATTATTTTAAGTACATTAATTATTTCATCAAATTCTTTTTTATCATGTGTATACATATTTAATTTATTTTTTATTATTTTATATGTTTCCATTAAAGGTATATTGGTATACATGTCTTTTATATCGAATGATATTAATTTGCTATTATTGTCTATTTTTATATTTTTAATTTTCTCTATAAGGTGATAAGTATTTTTTATATTATGATTGTTATTTAATTTCATTTTGTATTTTAACTGTTTGGCAAAAATTTTAGATATTTTATATGAAGGTGCACTTTTAAAATTAATAAGCGGTCTAATTGGAT
This sequence comes from Prosapia bicincta, assembly GCA_036971475.1. NCBI lineage: Eukaryota > Metazoa > Arthropoda > Insecta > Hemiptera > Cercopidae > Prosapia > Prosapia bicincta. The sequence goes on from JBAIZL010000005.1 coordinate 92,714,048, forward strand.
TATTTATTTTATGTAATTTTATAATACCATTTAATAATGGTATTTTAGGGTTATCATTTATGTTATTGATTTCCGGATTAAATAATGCATAAGAATTCTTCACAATAAATTTTATTTCATTTTGGTATTTATCCGTGGGATCTTTTTTTAGTTCTATAAACATATTATCTACAATATATTTTTCATTTTTGTTTATGTAATCTTGTTTGTTTATTACCACAACAGCATTGCTTTTATCTGCTTTTATAGTACACAAGTTATTATTTTGTAATTTTTGTTTTAGATTATTAAATTGTATATATTGATTTTTGTTTTGATAATTTTTTATTTTATAAACATTATGTTTTTTTATTAATTTAGCTATTTCATTTGTTGCATTAATTCTTACCTTTTCTTGGTCATTTTCTTTTAATTTATTTATAGCGGTTTCTGTATCTATTAGAATATTATCAATGTCTTTATTAAAATTTTTCTTTATGTTGACGATATGAATGTCTTCTAATATTTTTTCTTCATTTTTAGTGAAATTAATGTTAGTTAAATTGATTAAATTTAACTGTCCCAAGGGCTGCAGCTATTCTTTTTTTCTTATCCCTTTTGTATCGAATGAGTTTGAGAATGGTACGAAAACGAGATTTATGTTGAGGTCTCCTAGGTCAAAACACCCAATTTCATCCCATTTACCCCATTTCACCCAGCCTCTAAGTTACAAGCGGTTTTACGTATCAGACAAAAACACAATCAAAGTAGTAGCATGGGGTTTATGCATGGTTTTAGCCGTCTATGAAATATTAATAACAGAAATAAACAAGTTGTACTTATTTCTGGTGTAGTTATTGCAAGTAAAACATATTCTTGAGGATTCCCACATGGGCTAGGATTTCCCAAAAAGCTGAGCTGCAGCAGTGCGCTTCTCTATATAACCATCCACATATATCAACTAATTACCTTTAACATTGTGGTAAAGTTTGGCAAAGTGCAATGACTTTTTTTTTTAATTTGGTTCCCGTAACTAAGTTACATGACAGGGAGATTGTTCATGCAGACGCTCCCTCCCTCCCTCTTCAGCAGCTGATGACATTTCACCGTCACATGCTAAGGGATAAGATACGCTAAACTAAAAAAACCCTGTAGCAGGCTCATCTACGAGGTAAATGAAAACAAATTTATATAAAGAGATGGACAAGAGGAAATATAAAAATTTGTAAACACCACTTTATGTTTGTATTTGTTACAAACTGAAAGCATTAAACAAAAGTTCAATCATTAAACCTATATATATATAAATTTAAAAAATTTCAAAAACAAGAATAATTTTATTACATATTTTATTCAACGATTTTCGCCGATAAAACAGTACCTACCAGCAGCATCTCCAGGTAAATAATTATGTAACAAAATGTTTTGTACAAAAATTAAATCTTGTAATTTATATATATATATATATATATATATATATATATATATATATATATATATATATACATATATATATATATAATTCATATTGCGATATATATATATATATATATATATATATATATATATATATATAATTCATATTGCAATATATATATATATATATATATATATATATATATATATATATACATCCCGCTATCAATATGGCAGCATTTCATTTTACAACCATATGGCAGCCACTTGAAAGAGTGAAGTATATATGTTTTTCGTCGTGTATAATTTATTTCTAATAAACATTGTACTACTCCATATACTTTAATTTCATAAAATCTTAAAAATACAAAATTGACTGAAGTACTATCAATACGGCAGCATTTCATTTAGGCATCAATATGGCAGCCAGTGTATATTTTCGTTCAGTCTAATAACCATATGGCAGCCGGTGTGTATATTATTCCCACACCTCTAACGATACGAGAACCAACAGTGTTGCCATTATGGTGCGACTGTCTGACTAGTCAAATGTTTAGACTGTAAAACACTGGGTGTGTGTAATCACGGTGAAAACATAAACATTAGAATGTCCCTTCGTCATTTCAGCTGGCCAATTATTTACTCAACTAACATAAGTCTTAGTTGTTAGTTTTAATAAACGTGTACAACTATCGAAAGCTGACGGGGATACAAGTGTGTGCCTCTACAGGAGTAGCAAAAAGATCAATTAGTGTAGAATAACAGAACCCCCAAAAAGCTAGGAAATAATCAATTGGGGTGTTTTTAAGGATGCTGAGTCCACTACTATGAACAAAATAAAATGGGGATGAACGGGTTGGGCTCTATGGGAGTTGTAAAGGAGTGACTTGGGGTCAAAATGAAAGAAGGCAAAAAAAACTAGAAAATGATCAGTCGGAGGGTTTTAACGGTGCTGAGTCTTTTACCGTTAACGAACGTCATAGGGATACATGGGTGATCCTCTATGGGAGTAGCAAATAATGATTTGGAGTATAAAAGTGAGAAGGCAAAACAAAGCTAGAATATGTTCAAGTGTAGTGTTTTGGAGGTAGCTGAGTCTAATACCGTCTCCCATATTAATCAGGAATGCACGGATGTGGCTCTACGGGCTCTACGAGTAAAAAATTAGTGAATTGGGGTACAATTGACAGAAGGCAAAAAACTATTGAAAATGATCATTCGGATGGGTTTTAATGGCGCTGAGTCATTCATCGTTATCGAACGTCAATGGGGATACACGGGTGACCCTCTATGGGAGTAGCTAACGATGAATTGGGGTATAATTGTGAGAAAGCAAAACAAAGTTGGAAAATGATCAATCGTAGTGTTTTGGAGGTTGCTGAGTAAAATACCGTCTTCAATATTATAAGGGGATGCACAGGTCTGGCGCTACGGGAGTAGAAAAAGGGTCAATTGGGGTAAAATTCTCAGAAGGAAAAAAACCATGGAAAATGATCACTCGGGGGGTTTTAATGGTGCTGAGTCTTTTACCATTATCGAACGTCATGGGGATACACGGATGATCCTCTATGGGAGTAGAAAATGATGATTTGGAATATAAATGTGAGAAGGCAAAACAAAGCTAGAAAATTATCAATCGTAGTGTTTTGGAAGGTGCTTAGTCTTCAATATTAAACGCGGATACAAAGGTGTGCCTCTACGGGACTAGAAGAAGTATGATTGGGGGTAACATTAGCAGAAGACAACATAACAAGAAAAAATGATCACTCGGGTTTTTTAATGTTGTCTTTTACAGTTATCGAACGTCAATGGGGATGCACGGGTCACGCTCTATGCTAGTAGCAACTGGTGAATTAGGGTAAAAATTTCAGAAGGTAAAATAAAGGTAGAATATTATGGCTTGCAAAGTGAAACATTCAACCAAATAAGATTTTATTTTGGTATTTTTATCTTTTGGAGGGAATGAACTCGCTGAAGTAAATAGATACTATCATGAAGTAACTATCATGGTCCCTGTCACACGATTAAAACTGATAATACTGAATGATGTGGTCATCCTTCAGAGATCGAAAATAAACATTACACAAACACGTTCATGACGGGTTCGATTCCAGGCGCTAATTGGTCACGTGTTACAATGTGAAATTTATACCACCATTTCTCCATCTACGTTCAACATACAACCACACGGAATGTCTTTTTACAATCAGTTTCGTTTCGGCTACAATAGTACATAGTTGTCTTAGAAATTGTCACATTGATTGTTACAATTCTATAATTTGTTGTTATTTTTAATATGAATTAACGAAATGAAACTTAACAAATTTATTGTTTTTAATAAAAACAAATGTTCACAAATAAATTTAAACCCTCAATTTAAGTCATTTCTTTATTTAGGTTAGTACACACGGCACTGTCTTATAAAAGGTATTAATCTCTTTTACGTATGTTTGGAAAAAAAGGGAGACACTTGCTAAATCTATGCCTTACGGGTCGCGTTCCTCGTGTCGGTTTCTTCCAGGCCATTGGAAAAAAATAAATTTAATAAATCCACCGCTGCTAGGTTGCTATTTTAAAATTTCCCTGCCCAATTGAAGGTGTTCAGTGCTCTGTCGAATTTTAGGAATAGTTCTTCAGTTCTGTCAGTAAACATAGTGTCATAGTAACAAAAATACGGGAGTGCAAGTAGACGATTGTATTGTGAATCAGCAGGTTAGGTGTAGACTGGTATCCATCGATCCTCTGGATTGGTTACATGTTTTCAAAACCCTCAATAGATCTGCAACTGAATGAACGGTTTTATCTTTAACAATATTCAATCTAGATTTCCAGGCGTGCACTGCACGGGATAAGGGATAAAGGCTTTTTTCTTCTGAATTTCTCATTTAATTATCAGTGTTATAGTTAGTACACTAACTCCTCCTATATCCTTACTTTACGAAGGTACATTTATTCTCATTAAATTTATTTTATCTCATTGAGATTTCTGCCACAATTTTTAAATTCTATTTCTTTCGTGTTACAATGTTTTAAGAGTTTTTGCAGTTTAAGAACGATTTTGCAGAATTTTTAGACTAATACATCGAATTTTCTTCAACATTTCTTCTTTAGTGTATTAAAAAAATGAAAATTTCAATTTTAAGTTTTTACTGCTTGTAAAAAAATAATAAAGGATAAGTAAAGGGTTGGCATAAAGTTTATTTACAGTAAGTTTTTAAAGTTAGGCCTATAGTAGAAAAACAACAAATATTGTATCACCTTTACCTCAGGTAGGTAACCAGAAAAATCTAACTATATTGTACATTGTAAATAAAAGAAGGCTTTTATTTGGTCGAATCTCATCTAATGTTAATTTCTTGTTCACGTAGGCCCATTGAACACGTCTCTAGTTTATAGGTTCAAACGAGCACAAATTACCATTTTCGAATAAAAAAATTAAACATTCAAATAATAGTATTTCTGTACTTACGACAGCCAAATGTAACAAAAAAACTGTTTTATTTTTCTGTGAGCATATGCTGTATAAGAGTGCATATAGTATTCTAACAAGGAGTAAAATTTTCACCAAGATATGACATTTTAGTGCCAATACCAATCAGTATAAACATTTTACCAAGATAAGGGCAAAACATTTTAAGTATTTATTCAAGGATTCATGTATCATAGGTGGTTTTGTGCCAATAAAACTAGAGAGCAGTTCAGGCGGTTTAAGCAACGGTAAATATACTTCTTTACTTCTACATCTCTAAAGAATATATTATTATGTAAGGATATAGTTCTTCCCAATGTATATTGCATTGTAGCTAGGCATCACGGTGAAAAACGATTTCGGTAAGCGATGTAATACATCTATTTTATTTATCCACCATATTTGATTTGTCATAAGTTATTATAGGTATAATTGTGTTTGAGTAAAGACCTATTTTTTCTAAAAGTTCTTCTTTAACTACATTCATTAAATTTTCCTGGTAGTCGTTGTTGCCAGGTTAAAAAAATTATTTAATTCCTCCCTTAGATATGTTCCTAAAGGATGACATTTCACCTTGATTGTGATGTTACTTTCATCAAGACACGTTGAATGCACCTGAAAATATATCTGCTAAGATTTAAGTATATTTTAATCTTCCTCTTTAATTCTATCTTTAATCGTATCCCTCCTGGCTCGCATATCTACAATTTGATTTATTATTATTATTATGGTGAAAAAATTTACAAATATTTTGGCGAATATAGCTGAGGAACCATTCTTCAAAAACTAGCTGTATAATAGCGTTATGCAGAGTGACAGATTGAAATTAGTCACTATGATGGTATTTCTTGTTAAAAAAACAAGACGTAAAAAATGACTGTTTTGTAGATTTTTTTTCACTTTAAAAAATCTCTCCGTTCTTCGGTCGACATGTTACATACATTTTTATAGTTAGTATCAGAATGATTTTAGTTCGTTCGGCTGTGTCTAATCTCAAGACAAAGTCTGCTAATACTCAATCACTTCTCAAAACTGTCTCCTTTGTTTATATATTTTACGAATCCTACTACTAGCAATACCAGTTAATAAATAACTCCTAATTACAAACTTAATATTTCAATTTGAATATTCTCTATTTTTCGTTGATAGAAAATTACTTCAGTTAAGCAACCCTAACCAAGAGCTTATATAACGTTTTGTAGTCAATCTTTAGACGTTGATAATCATAAATATTTACTACCGATGATCACGGTAATTTTTCACTATACTTTAGATTTACTGATAATCTCGTTTCATTTTTATGGTAGGCGAACAAAAAGACTATCTACGATCAAAACATTGGGCGTCCTGATAAAGATTACAACGGGCATCGGCTTTTTTTAGCTATAATTGCCGACACTTAGTATGGTATTTATATCGTATGGTATCCCCGCAAGCAAGAGTCAGTACAGTAGTCTTGAAGAGCCAAGCAACATTAATTTATGTATGTACTGTAATCAATAAAGCTCTACATACGTATTTTGTGCATTCTTATTATAGTATTAGGGTTCAATAGAACTCCAGTTTTTTTCTAGTGTACAAGAAGCTATTTTCGTGTAATCCAAGTTGTCGGTAATCCGACGGTGTCTCGGTCCCATCTACCTCGAATTATCCATGCACTACTGTATTTGTTTCCGTACCAATGATCACCGTACTTAAAACAGTTTTCATGCAACTCTAGAGTGAAAGTATCATAGACATCAAAGTTACTCTTGGGACTAGAATATCGAGGATAAACATAATAGATTTATTACATCGCTTACTGAAAACGTTTTGATTCCTAGCTACACTGCAATATACATTGGGAAGAACTATATCCTTACATATAATCTTCAGAGATGTAGAAATAAAAAAATTTAAATATTTACCATTGCTTAAACCGCCTGAACTGCTATCTAGTTTAATTAGCATATTAACACCTATGATACATGTATCCTTAAATAAGTACCTAAAATGTTTTGCCCTTATGGTCATAGAATGTGTGTATATATCCACGTGTTCAATCTTTGCTACATTATTTATATATTTTTCAAACTATTTTTGAGTAATTCTGATATGGAAACATAAACAGCCGACAATCTGAAACCCATTCTGACGCGTTTGTTTACTTGATGGCAGACCAAACTTATCTTAATGTTCCGGTCAATGCATCTCATACTTTTCCCTTGGGGTTCTTAGATACTATAGGATCAATTAAGTATTTATTAACTCAACTTGCTTTTCAAATTAATTGCCATAGCATCTCTATCCAATTTTAAGAATCTAAAAGTGACTATTATTTGCTGTATATTGTTACAATTTGGTAACATTGCAAACATGTTACCACAAGTCTACAACACATGTATTAACAGATGTAACATTTAATATGGCCTACGCCATAAATATTCACTATAAGTTAATACTAATGTATTCAATAAACATATTAATAAAATAAAATATAGACTACCAGCGGCTAAAGTCGAGGACAGAAACAAATGTTTCCGTCTTTATACGACCATTTTGACGTTGGGAGATTACCATAAACTATTTACGTTTACGCCGTATGTAAATGAGAGAAAGGGATGGAAAAGATAGAATGCAGAAAGTCAGTTTTTCGGGCCTTCGTCCATGAGAGTACTTGTGGAGTGCGAGCCTTTATCTTTGTTTGGCTTGGACCTATGTTTGTTCACACCAGACAGCCTGATATCGTAATATAAACTGACAACACTCGCACAGATGTCATTTAGGTTCTTGTATACAATACAGAGATTAACGAAAGATGATTCAGTATTTATTAACTACTACTTCAACTACCGTCCTGCAATTTCTGTCAAATACTACTGCCGTTTTAGCTCACAGGCACGAAATGACTAAGTTTGATTTATTGTGTGGTTTAACAATTTATCTTGCATTTACTTTATAAAAATTGTTTTTGAATATTCTGATTGCATGTGACTAGTAGGGTAAACGTAGTTTTATGAGAGCAGTCATATTTTATTTACTAATTGAAAACTGTAGTAAATAAAACCTACAGATTTTAGCGCAGTTTAGCTAAAAAGACTTATAATCGCACGATAATTAACATACACTAATTATTTCTTGTTCACTGATTGTACACTTAACTTTATATACAAGATATCATTTGACATATTATAAGCTTTATTTATGGAAACTGGCATTAAAAATAATAACTCAATTTTGACAGCAGTATTTACACAGCGGCTCAGAACATTCTAGACATATTGGCTGTACAAAGACATCTTACAAAGTGTAACTAGTCTTTCTATTTTTTGTTGGTCATTAGATACAGCACCTGAATCACTGTCTTCTTCAGCTAACCCGTCGCTGATGGTCAGGCACGATGACGGTAGTAGGAATGGGTTTAGAATAGAGCGCACCACCCCTAACTCAGCCTCTATGTAACCTAGGACTATAGGGGTAGTTTTGGATGATGCTCAAGGTCACCCCGGCCTTGACCCTAGACCAAGGGGTGGTTTCGAGCACATTCAGAGGGGTGGGGGGTAGTTTTTCGAAAAAAAAAAAAAACTCGGCCGCTACGTAACCTAGGACTATAGGGGTAGTTTCGGATGATGTGGGCGGACGTCGCGACCCTGATCCAAGCCATAGGGGTGGTTTTGACCACGTTTAGAGGGGCGGGGGGTAGTTTTTCGAAAAAAATTATTTTCAACCCACTAACCTAAGCTAGCCAAATTTGATCAAACCTAACCTAACCTAAGTGTAGGGGGTGACCTCAGCCACGTTCAGGACCATCTCCCAGGGTAGCTCCGGGGGTGGATTGGGGGTGGGGGGTAGTTTTCGAAAAAATTTTGGAAAAACGTGTCTTGACCGATGGGGTGAGTTTAGAGTCTATTACGGGCTGCTGAGGGGTAGTTTCACTTAGGGGTAGTTTTTACAAAAAATACGAAAATGCCGAAAATCGATCGGCTGGATCAACAGACAGTACTGGATATGTCTAGAGTCCGTTATGGACCGTTGCGGGGGCTGTTTCTCCTAGGGGTAGTTTTTAAATAATATATGAAATTGCCGAAAATCGATCGGTTGGATCAACAGACAGTACGGGATACGTGTAGAGTCCTTTTTGGACCATTGCGGGGGCGGGTTCACCGGGTTTCAGATTGCCAAAAATGATCGAGGTCCTTTTTCGAAAAAATAAAATCCCACTTACCTAAATGATTAAAGACGACTCTGAATGACCTTGAGCATGGACCAGGGGCCTAATTGACTACGTCTAGTGGTGGTTATTGGATCCAACCCAACCAACCCATAGGGTAATATCAAAAGCATGCAGGTCCATCATGAATGAAGGCGGGTCTGAATGAATGAAGGCGGCTCTGAATGACCTTGAGCATGGACCAGGGGCCTAATTGACTACGTCTAGTGGTGGTTATTGGATCCAACCCAACCAACCCATAGGGTAATATCAACAGCGTGATGGTCCATCATGAATGAAGGCGGGTCTGAATGAATGAAGGCGGCTCTGAATGACCATGATCATAGACTATGAGGTGTATTTGACTACTTCTAGAGGTAATTAATGGAAAAAAACCAAATCAGGCATATGACGCAACAACCCCTTGGACATCCTCCCCGGAGGTAGCTACCGGCGTGGGGTTATCTTAATATATAACTGTTTAATATATGAAATATCAACGCTCGAACGATCCCAGGCGGTAGGCCCACCCTAAAATGAACGGTATAACCCAGGGTAATGAGGGATACAAGTTGAATGTTAAATGCCGCGTAGGCCGCTCACTCGAACCCTGACGGGCCAGCGCCTTAAAAACAAAATATCTAAAAACATACCAGGTATAGCAACAGAGGTATCTAGTAGGGCCCACCTCCAAAGGTAAAAAAAATAAACAGTGTAACAAAGCCTTATCGCTTGAGTGAATACGTTTGACCTACATGTGCAGGCATGCAGAGATAACGCAAATCCCTAGAACCGCAAAGACAAATAGCTACCGGCGGTCTATCTTCATATTATAAAAATAATAAGCAGTTACCTGTACAAAAAAAAATAAATACCTTTGCAGATAAGAGAGCAAGAACCTGGACACATAGAAGAATCAAATACGTGTGCAGACAGAAGAAGCAAGGATCTGGACATATAGAAGAAGCAAAGACATGGACGGATAGGAAAATAAAGGACCCGGACAGGTATACGAGGCAATGCTTGGGCAGATAGAAAAAACAAGGATTTGGACAGGTAGACGAGGTAGGGCTTGGGCAGATAGAAGAAACAACGATCTGGACAGATAGAAGAAGCTAGGACATGGATAGGTAGACGAGGCAAGGCTTGGACAGATTGAAGAAGCAATGACCCAGAGAGATTGATGAGGTAAGGCTTGGACAGATAGAAGAAGCAAGAACCTGGACAAATAGAAGAAGCAAATACCTGGACTGGTATACGGAGTAACGTCCCGGACAGATAGAAGAAACAAATATCTGGACAGATAAAAGAACCAAGGACTTCGGCACGTAGAGGAACCAAGACTTGGACAGACGGAAGAAGCAAGGACATGAACAGATAAGAGAAGTAAGGACCTGGACGGATAGAAGAAGCAAGTACCTGGACAGATAGAAGAAGCAGGGATATGAACAGACAGGAGAAGCCTTGCCAGATAGGAGGAGGTCCTTGACCTGGACAGATAGAAGAAGCAAATACATGGACACATAGAAGAAGCAAAGACCTGGACAGATAGAATATGCAAGTACCAGGACAAATAGAAGAAGCGAGTAGTTGGACAGATAGAAGAAGTAAGGACTTGGACAGATATAAGAAGCACGGACTTGGGCAGATAGAAGAAGCAAGTACATGGATACATAGAAGAAGTAAGGATATGGACAGATAGGAGAAGCAAGGACCTGGACCGATAAAAAGAGCAAATACCTGGACAGATAGAAGAAGCAAGGACCTGTACCGATGGAAGAAGCAAGTACATGGACTGATAGAAGAAGCAAGGACCTGGACCGATAAAAGAAACAAGCACCTGGGCAGATAGAAGAAGCAGGTACCTGGACAGATAGTAGAAGTAAGCACCTGGACAGACAGAAGAACCCAGGGCCTACATATATATAATCAGAAATCAATGTAAATAATCAAATAGCCTCAATGGATATATCCTATAGCTGCAAATGTATCTAGATATAAAGGTATATATGGAGAAACACTAATAAAGAGGCCTATCACAAAACGAGAATAAATATATGTTATAATACGATCCTAAAACGATGCTAAGCCAACATGCATGCTATCATACATATTCGTATATACCGTGTTAAGCCAACATACGTGATAGTCCACATAATGTATTAAACAAATATGCATGTAAACCTGCATACATACTATGCTAAGCCGACTTACACGAATCCCTAAATGTGCCTACTATGTCGGTAAACCACCGGCCAAAGCCTATATGATCTAAGCCTGACACACATTTACACCTCGTCTATCGGGTAGAACCTGACAACTGTATAATACGGGAAGTACTATATGGTATAGCTAACAACGCATAACCTATCACGCCCAAGACGGTCAACAAATATTACAATATAATTAAAAAAAAGTTACGCAACCTATATACATACAGTGCTAAGCCAACATTCAGGCATATATACTTTGTTAAAACAGCATGCAATATACTCTAAATAGCCATATATACGTTGTTAAACCAATATGCAGGTTAACCTATACACCCTGTATCAGGCCGATACCCCACACAGGCGTATATACTATGTTAGGCCCACATAATGCGTTAAACAAACATGTGTGTAAGCCAGCATACATGCTAAGCCGACAAGGGCCTACAAATTATAACACATTATATCCAACGCATAGTTTAGCTAAAGGGCTATCACACACTATCCTACAAGTTGCCCACAAATTACCACATAATACCTGATCAATAACACATAGTATCCGATGCATAACCTGACGAAGGGTTAACATATAGTATCCAGAGGCCTCGCTAATGATTAACACATTGTATCCATAAGGCCTACTATGTCGGTAAACCACAGGCCTAAGCTTATGTGATCAGAGCCTGACACACATTTTCACCCCGTCTATCAGGTAGAACCTCAGGCAGGTGACTGTATAATATGGGAAGTACTATATCGTATAGCTAACAATGCATAACCTATCACGCCCATGACGGTCAGCAAATACTACAATATAATTAAAAAAAAAAGTCGCGCAGCCTATATACATACAATACTAACCAATATAGGCATATATACTATGTTAAACCAGCATGCAATATACTCTAAATAGCCATATATACGCTGTTAAACAAATATGCGTGTAAACCTACATAAATACTATGGTAAGCCAACATGCTATCATACTGTGTTAAGTCTAAATACATAATAGAATACATAATGTGTTAAACATAGGGCCTACAAAGTATAACACATTATATCCAGTGTATAGTTTAACTAATTGATATCACACACTATCCCACAAGTTGCCCACAAATTACCACATAATACCTGATACATAGCCCGGTTAATCATTATCACATAGTATACGATGCAAATCACGACTAGGGCTAACACAATATATCCAAACCATAGCCTGACGATGGGTTAACATATAGTATCCGATGAGAAGTATGAATACATAATATCCGCTGCATAGCTCGGCTAAAGTTCGTCATATAGCACCCGAAGTATAGCTTGACAAACACATAGCATCTCATGAGTGGCGTGATATAAGGTAACACATAGTATCCGATACACAACCTAGGATCGAATATGACGTCATCCAGGTGGAGAACAAGATGGTGGCAGTGCTGATACCGACTTCAAAAAGGGCTAAGACCTGTGTAGGCTAGATCAAATAACCAACGTTTCAACTAAACTACTGTCTTACGCGTCGTTTAACCAACCAACATACGCGAAGTTCAAACGAACAGCATTGACACCAAGTCCAGATAGGCTATGGCGGCTATGCCCAGATCAGCGTTTCAGCTAATCAAAATGAAAAACTTACGCTAATCAACCAACATCTACACCGAAGTCAAATGGGTTATGTTTAGTGAAGGCACAGGCAAAAGCTTTAAGCCCTAGACATAATTATAGCTATCAACGCGTACCAAAATAGCTATGCAGAAACCGTCAAGGCCATTACACATATTGTCCAGGTATGTTCTCCATCAAACCGAGACTTTAGACACCATCTCTGTAAAACAGCTACCAATTTATACTCTACCACAATAGGTATGTCAAAACTGTTACCGACTCCTAATCTAAGACAATGGTTACGTAACGCCCTTTATCAATTTAAGACCTTAAGCGATATCTTCGTAAAGACAGCCACAATAGTTACATTAAAAAGAGCTACCGATGCTCACCCTACCATAAAAGCTACGTACAGACGGCTAATATTGTATAACCTATCACAAGACTTATGTAAAAACAGCTATGCATAACCTGTCACACAATAACTGCGTAAAGGCAGCTAACAATGCCTACCCCTTTAAAATAGCTACGAAAAGATAACAACCAATACATACCCTATCATAATAGCTATGTAAAGACAATAACTGCGTAAAGGCATCTAACAATGCCTACCCCATTAAAATAGCTACGAAAAGATAACAGCCAATACATACCCTATCATAATAGCTGTGTAAAGAAAATTGAAGATGCATAGGCTAACTCGTTATTGACTGCTACTAAATAATGAACCATCACACTAGCTTCGTAAAGACAGCTACCAACATCACAATAGCTACGTAAAAACAGTTATCGATCCGTGACCAAGATAATACTTACGTAAGATCTATATCAGTGCTAAGACAATAGCTCCGTAAGGAAAACCTACCACTGCATGAACTACGACAACAGCAAGGTATGGACGGCTACCAATGCATTACTTATCACAGCTACCAACACATAACTCGTCACATTAGCTAAGTAAATAGCTCTACCAGTGCCTAGCCTATCACACAGGCTAACTGAGGGGTCACTAACTAACCCATCACAATATCTCTGTACACGGCAGAAGGCGTGATGATCCTCATCTTTATCCAACACCCAACAGTAGGTTAGGTTAGAAGCACTCTGGCCAGCTTAGGTTAGTGGGTTGAAAATAATTTTTTCTAAAAACTACCCCTCTAGACGTGGTTGAACCCTCCCCCAAGGCTACGATCAAGGTCACATCGACCGCCTGCATCATCCAAAACCACCCCTAACTTCTACAAACCCCGGTCAGTGATGCCCGTTGATGGAGATACGACCAACCTTTGATAGTTAACTCGCATAAATACCATGTATGATATATATATCAGCCCGTGTAACAGAGTTAGGGGTGGTTTTGGATGATGCAGGCGGTCGATGTGACCTTGATCGTAGCCTTGGGGGAGGTTCAACCACGTCTAGAGGGGTAGTTTTTAGAAAAAATTATTTTCAACCCACTAACCTAAGCTGGCCAGAGTGCTTCTAACCTAACCTACTGTTGGGTGTGGGATAAAGATGAGGATCATCACGCCTTCTGCCGTGTACAGAGATATTGTGATGGGTTAGTTAGTGACCCCTCAGTTAGCCTGTGTGATAGGCTAGGCACTGTTAGAGCTATTTACTTAGCTAATGTGACGAGTTATGTGTTGGTAGCTGTGATAAGTAATGCATTGGTAGCCGTCCATACCTTGCTGTTGTCGTAGTTCATGCAGTGGTAGGTTTTCCTTACGGAGCTATTGTCTTAGCACTGATATAGATCTTACGTAAGTATTATCTTGGTCACGGATCGATAACTGTTTTTACGTAGCTATTGTGATGTTGGTAGCTGTCTTTACGAAGCTAGTGTGATGGTTCATTATTTAGTAGCAGTCAATAACGAGTTAGCCTATGCATCTTCAATTTTCTTTACACAGCTATTATGATAGGGTATGTATTGGCTGTTATCTTTTCGTAGCTATTTTAATGGGGTAGGCATTGTTAGATGCCTTTACGCAGTTATTGTCTTTACATAGCTATTATGATAGGGTATGTATTGGTTGTTATCTTTTCGTAGCTATTTTAAAGGGGTAGGCATTGTTAGCTGCCTTTACGCAGTTATTGTGTGACAGGTTATGCATAGCTGTTTTTACATAAGTCTTGTGATAGGTTATACAATATTAGCCGTCTGTACGTAGCTTTTATGGTAGGGTGAGCATCGGTAGCTCTTTTTAATGTAACTATTGTGGCTGTCTTTACGAAGATATCGCTTAAGGTCTTAAATTGATAAAGGGCGTTACGTAACCATTGTCTTAGATTAGGAGTCGGTAACAGTTTTGACATACCTATTGTGGTAGAGTATAAATTGGTAGCTGTTTTACAGAGATGGTGTCTAAAGTCTCGGTTTGATGGAGAACATACCTGGACAATATGTGTAATGGCCTTGACGGTTTCTGCATAGCTATTTTGGTACGCGTTGATAGCTATAATTATGTCTAGGGCTTAAAGCTTTTGCCTGTGCCTTCACTAAACATAACCCATTTGACTTCGGTGTAGATGTTGGTTGATTAGCGTAAGTTTTTCATTTTGATTAGCTGAAACGCTGATCTGGGCATAGCCGCCATAGCCTATCTGGACTTGGTGTCAATGCTGTTCGTTTGAACTTCGCGTATGTTGGTTGGTTAAACGACGCGTAAGACAGTAGTTTAGTTGAAACGTTGGTTATTTGATCTAGCCTACACAGGTCTTAGCCCTTTTTGAAGTCGGTATCAGCACTGCCACCATCTTGTTCTCCACCTGGATGACGTCATATTCGATCCTAGGTTGTGTATCGGATACTATGTGTTACCTTATATCACGCCACTCATGAGATGCTATGTGTTTGTCAAGCTATACTTCGGGTGCTATATGACGAACTTTAGCCGAGCTATGCAGCGGATATTATGTATTCATACTTCTCATCGGATACTATATGTTAACCCATCGTCAGGCTATGGTTTGGATATATTGTGTTAGCCCTAGTCGTGATTTGCATCGTATACTATGTGATAATGATTAACCGGGCTATGTATCAGGTATTATGTGGTAATTTGTGGGCAACTTGTGGGATAGTGTGTGATATCAATTAGTTAAACTATACACTGGATATAATGTGTTATACTTTGTAGGCCCATGTCTTCTTAGCATATTATCTATGCAAACTTACACACATATATGTTTAACACATTATGTATTCTATTATGTATTTAGGCTTAACACAGTATGATAGCATGTTGGCTTACCATAGTATTTATGTAGGTTTACACGCATATTTGTTTAACAGCGTATATATGGCTATTTAGAGTATATTGCATGCTGGTTTAACATAGTATATATGCCTATATTGGTTAGTATTGTATGTATATAGGCTGCGCGACTTTTTTTTTTTAATTATATTGTAGTATTTGCTGACCGTCATGGGCGTGATAGGTTATGCATTGTTAGCTATACGATATAGTACTTCCCATATTATACAGTCACCTGCCTGAGGTTCTACCTGATAGACGGGGTGAAAATGTGTGCCAGGCTCTGATCACATAAGCTTAGGCCTGTGGTTTACCGACATAGTAGGCCTTATGGATACAATGTGTTAATCATTAGCGAGGCCTCTGGATACTATATGTTAACCCTTCGTCAGGTTATGCATCGGATACTATGTGTTATTGATCAGGTATTATGTGGTAATTTGTGGGCAACTTGTAGGATAGTGTGTGATAGCCCTTTAGCTAAACTATGCGTTGGATATAATGTGTTATAATTTGTAGGCCCTTGTCGGCTTAGCATGTATGCTGGCTTACACACATGTTTGTTTAACGCATTATGTGGGCCTAACATAGTATATACGCCTGTGTGGGGTATCGGCCTGATACAGGGTGTATAGGTTAACCTGCATATTGGTTTAACAACGTATATATGGCTATTTAGAGTATATTGCATGCTGTTTTAACAAAGTATATATGCCTGAATGTTGGCTTAGCACTGTATGTATATAGGTTGCGTAACTTTTTTTTAATTATATTGTAATATTTGTTGACCGTCTTGGGCGTGATAGGTTATGCGTTGTTAGCTATACCATATAGTACTTCCCGTATTATACAGTTGTCAGGTTCTACCCGATAGACGAGGTGTAAATGTGTGTCAGGCTTAGATCATATAGGCTTTGGCCGGTGGTTTACCGACATAGTAGGCACATTTAGGGATTCGTGTAAGTCGGCTTAGCATAGTATGTATGCAGGTTTACATGCATATTTGTTTAATACATTATGTGGACTATCACGTATGTTGGCTTAACACGGTATATACGAATATGTATGATAGCATGCATGTTGGCTTAGCATCGTTTTAGGATCGTATTATAACATATATTTATTCTCGTTTTGTGATAGGCCTCTTTATTAGTGTTTCTCCATATATACCTTTATATCTAGATACATTTGCAGCTATAGGATATATCCATTGAGGCTATTTGATTATTTACATTGATTTCTGATTATATATATGTAGGCCCTGGGTTCTTCTGTCTGTCCAGGTGCTTACTTCTACTATCTGTCCAGGTACCTGCTTCTTCTATCTGTCCAGGTGCTTGTTTCTTTTATCGGTCCAGGTCCTTGCTTCTTCTATCAGTCCATGTACTTGCTTCTTCCATCGGTACAGGTCCTTGCTTCTTCTATCTGTCCAGGTATTTGCTCTTTTTATCGGTCCAGGTCCTTGCTTCTCCTATCTGTCCATATCCTTACTTCTTCTATGTATCCATGTACCCTCTTCTTCTATCTGCCCAAGTCCGTGCTTCTCATATCTGTCCAAGTCCTTACTTCTTCTATCTGTCCAACTACTCGCTTCTTCTATTTGTCCTGGTACTTGCATATTCTATCTGTCCAGGTCTTTGCTTCTTCTATGTGTCCATGTATTTGCTTCTTCTATCTGTCCAGGTCAAGGACCTCCTCCTATCTGGCAAGGCTTCTCCTGTCTGTCCATATCCCTGCTTCTTCTATCTGTCCAGGTACTTGCTTCTTCTATCCGTCCAGGTCCTTACTTCTCTTATCTGTTCATGTCCTTGCTTCTTCCGTCTGTCCAAGTCTTGGTTCCTCTACGTGCCGAAGTCCTTGGTTCTTTTATCTGTCCAGATATTTGTTTCTTCTATCTGTCCGGGACGTTACTCCGTATACCAGTCCAGGTATTTGCTTCTTCTATTTGTCCAGGTTCTTGCTTCTTCTATCTGTCCAAGCCTTACCTCATCAATCTCTCTGGGTCATTGCTTCTTCAATCTGTCCAAGCCTTGCCTCGTCTACCTATCCATGTCCTAGCTTCTTCTATCTGTCCAGATCGTTGTTTCTTCTATCTGCCCAAGCCCTACCTCGTCTACCTGTCCAAATCCTTGTTTTTTCTATCTGCCCAAGCATTGCCTCGTATACCTGTCCGGGTCCTTTATTTTCCTATCCGTCCATGTCTTTGCTTCTTCTATATGTCCAGAT
The DNA here is from genome assembly GCA_036971475.1 of Prosapia bicincta. Classification (NCBI taxonomy): domain Eukaryota; kingdom Metazoa; phylum Arthropoda; class Insecta; order Hemiptera; family Cercopidae; genus Prosapia; species Prosapia bicincta. The sequence continues at coordinate 92,732,399 of JBAIZL010000005.1, forward strand.
CCTTGCTTCTTCTGTCTGCACACGTATTTGATTCTTCTATGTGTCCAGGTTCTTGCTCTCTTATCTGCAAAGGTATTTATTTATTTTTTGTACAGGTAACTGCTTATTATTTTTATAATATGAAGATAGACCACCGGTAGCTATTTGTCTTTGCGGTTCTAGGGATTTGCGTTATCTCTGCATGCCTGCACATGTAGGTCAAACGTATTCACTCAAGCGATAAGGCTTTGTTACACTGTTTATTTTTTTTACCTTTGGAGGTGGGCCCTACTAGATACCTCTGTTGCTATACCTGGTATGTTTTTAGATATTTTGTTTTTAAGGCGCTGGCCCGTCAGGGTTCGAGTGAGCGGCCTACGCGGCATTTAACATTCAACTTGTATCCCTCATTACCCTGGGTTATACCGTTCATTTTAGGGTGGGCCTACCGCCTGGGATCGTTCGAGCGTTGATATTTCATATATTAAACAGTTATATATTAAGATAACCCCACGCCGGTAGCTACCTCCGGGGAGGATGTCCAAGGGGTTGTTGCGTCATATGCCTGATTTGGTTTTTTTCCATTAATTACCTCTAGAAGTAGTCAAATACACCTCATAGTCTATGATCATGGTCATTCAGAGCCGCCTTCATTCATTCAGACCCGCCTTCATTCATGATGGACCATCACGCTGTTGATATTACCCTATGGGTTGGTTGGGTTGGATCCAATAACCACCACTAGACGTAGTCAATTAGGCCCCTGGTCCATGCTCAAGGTCATTCAGAGTCGTCTTTAATCATTTAGGTAAGTGGGTCGGATTTTATTTTTTCGAAAAAGGACCTCGATCATTTTTGACAATCTGAAACCCGGTGAACCCGCCCCCGCAATGGTCCAAAAAGGACTCTACACGTATCCCGTACTGTCTGTTGATCTAACCGATCGATTTTCGGCATTTTCGTATTTTTTGTAAAAACTACCCCTAAGTGAAACTACCCCTCAGCAGCCCGTAATAGACTCTAAACTCACCCCATCGGTCAAGACACGTTTTTCCAAAAATTTTTCGAAAACTACCCCCCAACCCAAATCCACCCCCGGAGCTACCCCGGGAGATGGTCCTGAACGTGGCTGAGGTCACCCCCTACACTTAGGTTAGGTTAGGTTTGATCAAATTTGGCTAGCTTAGGTTAGTGGGTTGAAAATAATTTTTTTCGAAAAACTACCCCCCACCCCTCTAAACGTGGTCAAAACCACCCCTATGGCTTGGATCAGGGTCGCGACGTCCGCCCACATCATCCGAAACTACCCCTATAGTCCTAGGTTACGTAGCGGCCGAGTTTTTTTTTTTCGAAAAACTACCCCCCACCCCTCTGAATGTGGTCGAAACCACCCCTTGGTCTAGGGTCAAGGCCGGGGTGACCTTGAGCATCATCCAAAACTACCCCTATAGTCCTAGGTTACGTAGAGGCCGAGTTAGGGGTGGTGCGCGCTATTCTAAACCCATTCCTACTGACGGTAGTTAAAGGTTTAGCTTGGAATTTGTAGATATTGGCATAATAGGTTTTCTGGATATATAAGCTGATAAAGATAAGTCGATGAAATGATGTGGGTCAACAAATTCTCTTTGTCGTTTATTCTAAGTTGTTTAAAGGTTGAAAAAATATAAGGTCTACTTATTTATAGTTTTTTTTAATTTACGGTTATAGTACAATTTTTTTCATTAACGGATGTTTGAAAAATAATTCCGCTGCCCCCGCTAACGATACCATCCTTTTTAAAAGAACAAAAGAAAATAACACGAAAAGAGAAGAAAATTAATTACCCGAAGAGGAGTGAGAAAACAAACATAGATGTTTAGATAGTCCAAGTAAAATTGGAAAGAAAATATATGACAATTAGGTAAACAAAATACATTTTTTTTTAAAATTTATTAAAAAATTTAATTTTTATAAAATTATCAATTTGGGACAAACGGTTATCTTTTTAAGTTGAATCGTTCAAGCATACAGTCTTTAAAATTCTTAAAGCACATGGACAGGCTGCATTGAAACACTCCTCCAAGTTATAAAGATTAGTTTGACAGACATGAGGTAAACAAACGTGCTAGAACTGCTATCGGAGTGCCGCCTGTTTATGTTTTCATATCACAAACATTTCTGTAAATAGTTGTAGCATAACTTCTGTCCGAGACAAGGTCGCGAACCCGACTCTTTCTGTTGGTAATGTTCCATAGTTGGAAACATGCCAATTTAGGGCGATTTATTGTCAATGGGATATATACCCCAAATCACCCCTTGGTAACTCCGTACATTCCCGAAGAATTTTGATGACAAGGGACTAGGACCTTCGAAAATTTTCGAATGCGCATTTTTGGGCAATATTTTAGATTCTGGCAAGTTTTACCTCAATTCACCCACAGCGACACCCGCAGTCCCTTCCCGGATTGTGCATGGCCAACTTCGGTGCTAGGATTAGACTCAGCATTATTAAAAACCACGAGTGATCATTTTATAACGATCTCTTAACCTCTGACCTTTTTACCCCAATTCTCTCTTTGATACTCCTGTAGAGCCCATACCCGTCCAGCCCTGGTGTCTTTCGATGACGGTATTGAATTCAGCATCCTCAAAAGCCCTAAGGCAGTTATTTATCTGACAATTTCAATCCAATTTATCCCTTTGGTACTTGTGTAGAACCATCGCAGTACATGTCCGGCGACGGCATTCAATTCAGCCTCCTCAAAAACCTCCGAGTGGTAAATTTCAAGTAAATTTTTGACTTTTGATATTTTTACCCCAAATCATCCCTTTGGCACTCACGTAGAGTCACACACGTCCATCCCCGGTGACTTTCGATGACGCCATTGAATTCAGAACGCCCGTCTAGATGACGTCATTGAATTTAGCATCCTCAGAAACCCTCGAACGGCCATTTTCCCGTGATTCTTAGGCATCTGACATTTTGACCCTAATTCAACCCTTTTGGTGCATGGGTTTAGCCTCACCAGAACATCCCCGGAGACTTTAGATGACGGCATTAAATTCAGCATCCTCAAAAACCTCCGAGCTGATATTTTCCAGCGATTTTTTGACTTCTGACATTTTCACACCAATTCAAAAATTTGGTAGTCGCGTGGAACCACACCAATCCATTCCCGGTGACTTTCGGTGACGGCATTAAATTCCGCCTCATCATAATTCCCCGAGTTGATATTTTCTAGTATTTTTTTTTACTTTTGACATTTCTACCCCAAATCATCCCTTTGGCACTCACTTAGAGTCACATACGTCACAAGGGGTTTAGCCTCACAAATACATCCCCGGAGACTTCTGATGACGGCATTGAATTCAGAATCCTCGAAAACCCCCGAACGGATATTTTTCAGCGATTTTTTTACCTCTAACATTCTCACCCCAATTCACCCCTTTGGTACTCTCGTGGAACCACACCAATGCATTCCCGGTGACATTCGGTGACGGCATTGAATTCCGCTTCATCAAAATTCCTCGAGTTGTTATTTTCTAGTAATTTTTTGACTTTTGACATTTCTACCCCAAATCATCCCTTTGGCATTCACGTAGAGTATCATCTGTCCATCCCCGGTGACTTTCGATGGCGGAATTGAATTCAGCATCCTCAAAAACCCCCGAGTGGTTATGTTCCAGAGCGTTTTTTTAACTTTTGACTTTTTCACCCCAATTCACCCCTTTGGTACTCGCGTGGAACCACACCAATGCATTCCCGGTGACATTCGGTGACGGCATTGAATTCCGCTTCATCAAAATTCCTCGAGTTTTTATTTTCTAGTAGGTTTTTGACTTTTGACATTTCTACCCCAAATCATCCCTTTGGCACTCACGTAGAGTATCATCTGTCCATCCCCGGTGACTTTCGATGGCGGGATTGAATTCAGCATCCTCAAAAACCCCCGAGTGGTTATGTTCCAGAGACTTTTTAACTTTTGACTTTTTCACCCCAATTCACCCCTTTGGTACTCGCGTGGAACCACACCAGTGCATCCCCGGCGACTTTCGGTGACGGCATTAAATTCCGCCTTACCAAAAACCCCCGAGGGGGTATTTTCTAGTTATTTTTTGACTTTTGACTTTTAACCCCAAATCATCCCTTTGGTACTTACGTAGAGTCACATCCGGTCCATCCCCGGTGACTCTAGATAAAGCAATTGAATTTAGCATCCTCAAAAATCTCCGAATGGTCATTATCCCGCGATTCTTAGGCATCTGACATTTTTACCCTAATTCAACCCCTTTGGTACATGGGTTTGGCCTCGCCAGTACATCCCCGGTGACTTTCGATGACGGCATTGAATTCAGCATACTCAAAAACCCCCGAGTGGTCACTTTCCAGCGATTCTTTGTCATATTCAAATATATACATTACGTAGTACGATTGATATCTATGTGGATGCCAGCAATGTTGCCAAGTTTGTGGCTGCCTTAATGTTAGGGAATGGTTGAAATATACAGTAAATTTATATACAGGAAGCGACCATGCTGCCCCTGGCGGAAATGTTACGAACTTGTGATATACAAATCCCGTTCACTCTGCCACAAGTACCCGGCTGCCAGTTTGAATGCAAAATGACCAATGTATGGATAAGAATTGATTAGCAACGCTGTGTGAAAGAAATCAATATATTTTTCCAATACATGTGTCCCAAGCTTTCTATCTACCACAAAACTGTTTATATATACTATTCCTGTGTATCATTCTAATAAACTTTAATATAATTTATGGAATTAATTATTTTCAGGTAACACAATGCACAATATAACACTGCTGGTTATAACCTTCCTAGCTGTGGTCAATACTGTCCTTGCCCAACAAGATTATTATTCTATGGTTACAAAATGCACTGAAGCAATGAAGAACAGGGCCCTTAAAGCTTTCAATTTATTTGACGTATGTTTCTATATATATATATATATACATATGTGTGTGTGTATGTGTGTGTGTGTGTGTGTGTGTGTGTGTTTCTTCAATCCGAAATCACGAAAATTCTAATACATATGTGCGCTCACACGCCCAGACACAGGTATTCTATATTGTTAAACTCTATTCATTAATTCTATTTAAACACCTAATTTTAGGCAAATAAACTTTTTAATACTGTTAAATTTATTTTAAATAAATAGTTAATAATTTTTTTACGACTTGTTCTTTACACTTTCCTTTATATGACAGTCTTGACGTTATTCCAGCTCTCGAATAAATTTTAGTTCTCAGAGAGATAAATTTCAGTAACGGCTGCAGATGTTTTCCTAAACATACATTTATCCGATAAATTTCAATGTCAACTTCAGTGATACATTTTTTATGATATCTTTGTCTTTGTTATCCGAGTTAGGAACAGGTTCGTTAAAGAGTAGTAGGTCTAGTAGTGTACAGAATAACGGTTGTTTGGAGAATAATCAGATTTCTTGTCCTAATCAGAAAACATTATCCAACAAACTGCACAGTAAATATACTGTCTTACTTGTCTTTTTTTATTACGTTACAAATTAATGGGATGTCCAATAACTTTTCCAACAGTGATATGAACGAAACCGCGAATAGCGAGGGTCTAGTGTACATATTTATAACTTGTATTCGTTTTCACGAGCTACCATGAAAAGAAAATCTGTACATTTACAATTGTAAACTTTTAAGTACGTTTAAAATACATTACTACTGTACCTCCATAAGCAAAATCGGTAAAATACAAACGTAGATTAAAATGTAATTTAACGCAAGTGTAAGAGTTAATGTAAAAGCAAGAAAACAGTTTTATATATGCTACCCTAAAACAAAACAAAAAGATGGACTTAATGTATTTACTTTAGTAAATGTTTTTTTCATGGCTCCATTTAAGGCATCTAACTTTTGCAAACATTCTGTAGATTGTCAACAAGGGGACGTTCGTCCTGTATGCCACCTCATTACCAGGTTCGGGCACGTGTCCCCAAATGGACTTCACTGTAAAAGATAGACACAGTCCAATTTATGGCACAATGAGAGGGACAGGGTAAGAAAAAGTACAGTATTTTGTCCTTTAACTATTATAAACTTTCGAATTTTTGATCAATTCTATAAATTCTTTGACTTCTTTCTTCTAGTTATTCATTCTTTTACAATCCGATTTGCTTTTATTTCTATTCTTTAAAAATTGTATTTAGGTTTATGTGTTTATTTTACAACCAAAGAACATAATTATATCATTATTTAACCATATTTTTCAATCCGCATTTCTCTGGCTTTAACTTTAATTGATTAAATATTTAAACCTTCAAGTTTATGTTGTTAGGGTTTGTATAGCAAGTTTTTGTTTGCAGGAATCATTGGCTGGATAACCAATATGAAATGGCTATAACCGACCAAGATTCTGTTTTCTTTGAATCCTTTGACTACGGCGACATTGACAGTAAGTTTAACTGTAGATAACAATTTACTAAGATAATTCTTTTGGAAATTATCTATGTTACTTTATATTTAAAGACAAGACGCATTTACTTTAGCGTTTTTACAAACTTTAAGAGCATTACAAATCTCATTTAAAAATCGATTCAAGAATAAGGAAATTACTAAACATTAAAAGTAAAAAAAAAACGAATAGATCCAATAGCTGAAATATTGATAGGAAATAATGCATGTAGTAAGAGTTATAGCCGGTGGTTATTCTGTTATACACTGCACGTTGCCAATAAATTCTGGTTCAGAAACAACACAATCTGAGGGGAGGGGTAACAGTATCGCTTAGTGAGAGCACGAAGCCCCTAATGCTTGGAAGTGGTTTCAGATTGGTGTAAAGATATGCACGGTTTGACCGATAAAGCGTTAGTTGTACCGGCTAAGCTTTGGGTTAGGTTTTACTCGAAATTTAAAAAAAAAACTGTAAATAGAAAATATATAGACGTCTTATAAGAGGACTGTTAAAATCGAGGCAATGAAATTATAAACTGTAATTACTTATAAAACACGAACGCGTTATATTCCAAACCCAATGCATTATTAAAAAATAAATAAATTTTAAAAAAATATTATTATAACAGTTTGAAAGTGCCAGATTACGAGCGGTAAAATACCGTTAAAGTCTTTCTGAAAGCAATAGAGTTCTATGTGCAACGCAAGAGATTTTCCCCGACTTTCTCCTTAAGATCAACAACACAATATTTTCCAAGGGTGAATGATTTTATTATTTATTAAAAAACTGAAAAGCAAAAAACGAATTTTGAAACCAAAATGGGGCTTTATAATGGCCAGTCTCAAAATTTATTTTAAAATTTCCTTAACAGAAGTTTGTAGCGTGCTGAAAAGGTTTTTTAATAATTCGTTCTGATTCTTGTTTGTTTTAAAACTTTTATTAATTAACTATAAATTCAACTTTACTTATTTTTATTACAACAAGATTAAATTATTTGGCTACTCTTGAGTTTAATCATGTAAGCTATACTGTGAGATAATAATTCCGAGGTTCCTGTAAATTCTAACAGCTTGAGGAATATACAAACTCTAAAGTGAACGAAACATTTTATCAAAGGAATTTCAGATAGATTAATATAAATGAAGAAAAAATTTAAGTGTGTAGAAAATGTAAAAACACATTAAAATAGGTTAGATTTTCTAAAACATTAAAAAAATATATTTTTTTATATTTTAGTGAACTATCATTAATGAAGGGGATTTTTTACAATATAGCCTAGGAGTTACAAAGTCTGATATATACTTTCAACATTGAATGTAGGAAAAGTGATTACTAAAAAAAACTATTTGATATGGGAAATATAATATGAAATAAGTTAAAAAATAACCTGATATAAAACTGTAGGTCTATAGGCCAATAATAGAAAAAACATTATTTATTATTACTTTTGTTAAGGAGTTGAATGAGGGGGGAAGCAAGGGTATGTTTGTCGGCCTTATGTGAGTGTGCGTGAGGGTGCTAGCAGGAGTGTAACAGGTATTGGACTATTGTGAGGAGTAAGCCAAGAACCATACGTTATTCGTAGGCGGAGAAGCTACATGTAGCAAGCTGGAGCAGAAAGTGGGGAAAGCAAGTGAAGGTTTGTCACCCCAATGTGAGACAGCTAGCGTCTGTATAGTAGGAGTGTAGTAAGCCATAGACTATAGTCATTAATAATGAAGCAGTCACGGCTTAGGCTTAGGCTCAGACGGAGAAGCGACGTCTAGCAAGCTGGAGAAGAAAGCGGAGAATGCAAGTGAAAGTTTGTAGCCCCATTGTAAGAGAGCTAGCGTCTATATAGTAGGAGTGTAGTAAGCCTTAGACTATATTCATGAGTAATGAAGCAGTCACGGCTTAGGCTTAGGCTCAGACGGAGAAGCGACGTCAAGCAAGCTGGAGAAGAAAGCGGAGAATGCAAGTGAAAGTTTGTAGCCCCATTGTAAGAGAGCTAGCGTCTATATTGTAGGAGTGTAGTAAGCCTTAGACCAGGGGTCCTCACCAGGAATACTTTGAGAGCCAAAAGTGTTGCAAAAAATTTCCTGAGGGCCGCAAGTACACGAGGTACTAAATAACTGACAAACAATATGATTATAATACACGTGTATTACATTACCAACATAAATAAACTGTTTTGCGCATGAAAAAGTTTGAAAATGTCTTTTTTTTTAATTAGTTAATTCTTTGATGTTGATGGGCGAAATCTTTCAAGGTCCTCTAATATGGCATCTATGTTGGCAGGTTGGGAAGAAACTGAAATTCTTAAAATGTTCTCAACATTCTCACTTGTTAGCCTAGATCTGTACTTGTTTTTTACAAACTTTAGCTTACTGAATGTAGATTCACAGTCATAAGTAGATGAAAAAACACACAATATTTTCTGAGCACATTCAAGTAAGTTAGGAAATTTGTCCTTTTCAACAACCCTCCAAAACTCATAATGAGCTTTATTCTTCATCTTTTCTTCAAAAATACTTTTGAGTTCCGTATCGTTCTGAAGATCGATTAATTCATTTTTCAAATCTCTAGCTTCATATCCAAAAACAGAAAGATGAACTACATTAGCTGGTTTCATTGCCCATGGATTTTCTACCAAGCGAAATGGTTCCTGATACTTCCTGAAGTCACTAAACCTCTGAGACATTTCCTCCTTCAGGTCTTTCAACAGTTTTAGTAAATCGGAAACATTTTGACTTTTATCAGGATTTTCATCAAACAGTGTTTTAACTGAAGGGAAGCTGGAATAATCACTGTTTGATAGTTCTTCAATATACATATTGAGTTTTTGTTCATGTGCAAATACGATACTCATCATCTTAGTTACAATGTTATTATAGTCTCCTTGCAATTTAGTCAGCGTTTCATTCATAATGCCCACTGTGTCAGTAAGAAACGCTACTTTAAGCCACCAACTAAAATTATAAACTTCAGGGTACTCTTTGTTCTTTGTAGCCAAAAACAAAGAAATCTCATGTCGAATGCTGAAGAAACGTTCCAAAACTTTACCCTTACTCAGCCATCTAACTTCTGTGTGGTAAAGCACATCCCTGTATTGCGAAATAAGTTCTTTCAAAAACTCTTGAAAAGTTCTGCGATTCAGTTCATTTGATCTTATGAAATTCACGATCTTAACAATGTCTTTCATAACACAGCTGAAATTTTCACCAAATTTAACAGCTAAGCTTTCTTGATGAATTATACAGTGAAAACTCAATAAGTTTTCATTTCCCAAATGGTTTTTCAACAACTGAACAAATCCTACATTTCGTCCTAACATTGATGGGCAACCATCAGTACACACAGAAATAACTTTTTTCAAATCAATGCCAAGCTCTTTAAAAAAAACTTACTATTGCGTTAAAAAAATCAACACCTCGAGTCTGTCCAGTCATGGGAAGCATGCCCAAAAATTCTTCTTTAATAACACAATCCTTGGATATATACTTCACGAACAACAGTAATTGAGAAATTGAGGTTATATCTGTGGATGAATCGAGTGCAAGACTAAAATATTTGCTTTGCTGCAGTTCATCAGTAAGATTAAGTGCAATATTTGCTGCTAAATCCTGCGATCGTCTCATGCACGTTGAGTCAGATAACTGAAGTTTGGAAACTTCTTCCAATATTTGTTTACTGTTAGAAAATTGTGAAAACAAAATTTTGCAAACTGTGACAACACATTCTTTTACAATTTCTGCATCAGAAAACGGTTTCATCTTTTGAGCTAAAATTTCAGTGACTTGATAGGATGCTTTTGTAGTAAGCTCATTTTTGTTAATTGCTTTAAATAAGACACTACGTTCAGAAGCATAAGACTTTTTCAGTGATTGCAATTTTTCCCCTCGGATTTTAGATTTTGTCGGGAATTTGTCTTCAAATTGAGAATGCATTGAAGTATAATGTCTGTTCAGATTATAACGTTTGTTGCCATTCACAGTTTCACGACATATCAAACATATGGCAGTCCCTTCTTTCTTACCTCCTCCCACTCAGCTTGAAACTCACGGTTTTCATCATCTAGTTTTCGTTTCCGTCCTTTTAAATACACTCCTGCCATATTTAATTTTAAAATTCAATCACTAAACTGAATGTTATTTTCGTAAAATAATATGTTCAATCGATAAAGTTAACCGCACTAACATTAAATCACATTAACACTAGCGCGACTTATACATACGTCTGCACTAAATTAGATTTTACTCTCCACTGACACCTGACTCCACTGAAGACAAACAGTAACTGGCCAGCACCACAGCCACTGTTGTGGGGATGACGGGGTTGTGGGGGACGTTAGGCGCTCTCCCAAGGTCATTGCCACCGACTGCTGATTGGCTCTGCTAAGCTGCGCCTGGGACTTGCACTGTTTGGCAACGCTCACACGTTAAGTTGCGTTGCGTTGCGGTGTTGCCGATACTATTGCTTGCTAAGCGTCAGTAAAGCCCGAGGCAAAGATACAGCGGGCGAGGTTTTTAACTTCAGTAGTTTGAGTAATTAATTAAGTTTAGTAAAACAACGACAGATTTTCAAAACACTCAGTAAATAAATATAATATTTATTGAAGTTATAAAATATTTTGACTTCAATCCTAACCGTCTAAGGGCCGCACAAAATCGTCCCGAGGGCCGCATGCGGCCCGCGGGCCGCGTAGTGAGTATCCCTGCCTTAGACTATAGTCATCAGTAATGCAGCAGCCACGGCTTTGTGTTTGGCTCAGACGGAGAAGCGACGTGTAGGAAGCTGGACCAGTAACCGGGGAAAGGAAGTGAAAGTTTGTCGCCCCGAAAGAAAGAATGAAAAATTCTCATTCTCTAAGTTTGTTTTATAAACTGAAAGATAAATAAAAAGATCTGTATAGAATGCGTGTGTTACAGGAAACTAAGGTTTAATGTTTAATTATATTGCTCAAGAGTACTCAAGTTTTACAAAACACTTTCTAAATCAACAAAGTATCGAGTAATAAACATTACTATATTTTTATCATTTAGGTGATAAAAAATCATTTAGCTGAAAATTAAAGTCGATGTAGACTTTAATTTCTATGTCAACTACGACTAAACTCATTGGTTTTAAAGAAATACAACAAATAATAAAATTATATTTAGATGTCTTCTATCTACAGAAAGCTGTCACCGGTCTTTATGATATTCTAATGTAATTTAACTAGCATATAGCAACATCTTAATTTCTATGTCTACTACGACGATAATAACCTCATTGGTTTTGGGAAGAAAGACAACAAATAATAAAATTCTATTTAGATGTGTTCTATCTATCACCGGCCTTTATGATATTCGAAAGTAATTTAACTAGAATATAGCAACATTATAATTTCTATGTCTACTACGACGATAATAACCTTATTGGTTTTGGGAAGAAAGACAACAAATAATAAAATTCTATTTAGATGTGTTCTATCTATCACCGGCCTTTATGATATTCGAAAGTAATTTAACTAGAATATAGCAACATTATAATTTCTATGTCTACTACGACGATAATAACCTCATTGGTTTTGGGAAGAAAGACAACAAATAATAAAATTCTATTTAGATGTGTTCTATCTATCACCGGCCTTTATGATATTCGAAAGTAATTTAACTAGAATATAGCAACATTATAATTTCTATGTCTACTACGACGATAATAACCTTATTGGTTTTGGGAAGAAAGACAACAAATAATACATTTCTATTTAGATGTGTTCTATCCATCACCGGTTATTATTAAATTCTAATGTAATTTAACTAGAATATAGCAACATCTTAATTTCTATCTCTACTACGACGATAATAACCTCATTGGTTTTGGGGAGAAAGACAAAAAATAATTAAATTTTATTTAGATGTGTTCTATCTATCACCGGTCATTATGAAATTCTAATGTAATTTAACTAGAATATAGCAACGTTATAATTTCTAAGTCTACTACGACGATAATAACCTCATTGGTTTTGGGAAGAAAGACAACAAATAATAAATTTCTATTTAGATTTGTTCTATCTATCACCGGTTTTTATGATATTCTAAAACAATTTAACTAGAATATAGCAACATCTAAATTTCTATGTCTACTACGACCATAATAACCTCATTGGTTTTGGGAAGAAAGACAACAAATAATAAATTTCTATTTAGATGTGTTCTATCTATCACCGGTCATTATGATATTCTAAAGTAATTTAACTAGAATATAGCAACATCTGATTGTCTATGTCTACTACGACGATAATAACCTCATTGGTTTTGGGAAGAAAGACAACAAATAATAAAATTCTATTTAGATGTGTTCTATCTATCACCGGTCATTATGATATTCTAAAGTAATTTAACTAGAATATAGCAACATCTGATTGTCTATGTCTACTACGACGATAATAACCTAATTGGTTTTGGGAAGAAAGACAACAAATAATAAAATTCTATTTAGATGTGTTCTATCTATCACCGGTCTTTATGATATTCTAAAACAATTTAACTAGAACATATCAAAATCTGAATTTTTATGTCTACTACGACGATAATAACCTCATTGGTTTTGGGAAGAAAGACAACAAATAATAAAATTCTATTTAGATGTGTTCTATCTATCACCGGTCATTATGATATTCTAAAGTAATATAACTAGAATATAGCAACATCTGAATTTCTATGTCTATTACGACGATAATAACCTCATTGGTTTTGGGAAGAAAGACAACAAATAATAAAATTCTATTTAGATGTGTTCTATCTATCACCGGTCATTATGATATTCTAAAGTAATATAACTAGAATATAGTAACATCTGATTGTCTATGTCTACTACGACGATAATAACCTCATTGGTTTTGGGAAGAAAGACAACAAATAATAAAATTCTATTTAGATGTGTTCTATCTATCACCGGTCATTATGATATTCTAAAGTAATTTAACTAGAATATAGCAACATCTGATTGTCTATGTCTACTACGACGATAATAACCTAATTGGTTTTGGGAAGAAAGACAACAAATAATAAAATTCTATTTAGATGTGTTCTATCTATCACCGGTCATTATGATATTCTAAAGTAATTTAACTAGAATATAGCAACATCTGATTGTCTATGTCTACTACGACGATAATAACCTAATTGGTTTTGGGAAGAAAGACAACAAATAATAAAATTCTATTTAGATGTGTTCTATCTATCACCGGTCATTATGATATTCTAAAGTAATTTAACTAGAATATAGCAACATCTGAATTTCTATGTCTACTACGACGATAATAACCTCATTGGTTTTGGGAAGAAAGACAACAAATAATAAATTTCTATTTAGATGTGTTCTATCTACCACCGGTCATTATGATATTCTAAAGTAATTTAACTAGAATATAGCAACATCTGATTGTCTATGTCTACTACGACGATAATAACCTCATTGGTTTTGGGAAGAAAGACAACAAATAATAAAATTCTATTTAGATGTGTTCTATCTATCACCGGTCATTATGATATTCTAAAGTAATTTAACTAGAATATAGCAACATCTGAATTTCTATGTCTACTACGACGATAATAACCTCATTGGTTTTGGGAAGAAAGACAACAAATAATAAAATTCTATTTAGATGTGTTCTATCTATCACCGGTCATTATGATATTCTAAAGTAATTTAACTAGAACATAGCAACATCTGAATTTCTATGTCTACTACGACGATAATAACCTCATTGGTTTTGGGAAGAAAGACAACAAATAATAAAATTCTATTTAGATGTGTTCTATCTATCACCGGTCATTATGATATTCTAAAGTAATTTAACTAGAATATAGCAACATCTGAATTTCTATGTCTACTACGACGATAATAACCTCATTGGTTTTGGGAAGAAAGACAACAAATAATAAAATTCTATTTAGATGTGTTCTATCTATCACCGGTCATTATGATATTCTAAAGTAATTTAACTAGAATATAGCAACATCTGAATTTCTATGTCTACTACGACGATAATAACCTCATTGGTTTTGGGAAGAAAGACAACAAATAATAAAATTCTATTTAGATGTGTTCTATCTATCACCGGTCATTATGATATTCTAAAGTAATTTAACTAGAATATAGCAACATCTGAATTTCTATGTCTACTACGACGATAATAACCTCATTGGTTTTGGGAAGAAAGACAACAAATAATAAAATTCTATTTAGATGTGTTCTATCTATCACCGGTCATTATGATATTCTAAAGTAATTTAACTAGAATATAGCAACATCTGAATTTCTATGTCTACTACGACGATAATAACCTCATTGGTTTTGGGAAGAAAGACAACAAATAATAAAATTCTATTTAGATGTGTTCTATCTATCACCGGTCATTATGATATTCTAAAGTAATTTAACTAGAATATAGCAACATCTGAATTTCTATGTCTACTACGACGATAATAACCTCATTGGTTTTGGGAAGAAAGACAACAAATAATAAAATTCTATTTAGATGTGTTCTATCTATCACCGGTCATTATGATATTCTAAAGTAATTTAACTAGAATATAGCAACATCTGAATTTCTATGTCTACTACGACGATAATAACCTCATTGGTTTTGGGAAGAAAGACAACAAATAATAAAATTCTATTTAGATGTGTTCTATCTATCACCGGTCATTATGATATTCTAAAGTAATTTAACTAGAATATAGCAACATCTGAATTTCTACATCTACTACGACGATAATAACCTCATTGGTTTTGGGAAGAAAGACAACAAATAATAAAATTCTATTTAGATGTGTTCTATCTATCACCGGTCATTATGATATTCTAAAGTAATTTAACTAGAATATAGCAACATCTGATTGTCTATGTCTACTGCGACGATAATAACCTCATTGGTTTTGGGAAGAAAGACAACAAATAATAAATTTCTATTTAGATGTGTTCTATCTACCACCGGTCTTTATGATATTCTAAAACAATTTAACTAGAATATAGCAACATCCTAATTTCTATCTCTACTACGACGATTATAACCTCATTGGTTTTGGGAAGAAAGACAACAAATAATAAATTTCTATTTAGATGTGTTCTATCTACCACCGGTCTTTATGGTATTCTAAAACAATTTAACTAGAATATAGCAACATCCTAATTTCTATGTCTACTACGACGATTATAACCTCATTGGTTTTGTGAAGAAAGACAACAAATAATAAATTTCTATTTAGATGTGTTCTATCTACCACCGGTCTTTATGATATTCTAAAACAATTTAACTAGAATATAGCAACATCAGATTTCTATCTCTACTACGACGATTATAACCTCTTTGGTTTTGGGAAGAAAGACAACAAATAATAAATTTCTATTTAGATGTGTTCTATCTACCACCGGTCTTTATGATATTCTAAAACAATTTAACTAGAATATAGCAACATCCTAATTTCTATCTCTACTACGACGATTATAACCTCATTGGTTTTGGGAAGAAAGACAACAAATAATAAATTTCTATTTAGATGTGTTCTATCTACCACCGGTCTTTATGGTATTCTAAAACAATTTAACTAGAATATAGCAACATCCTAATTTCTATCTCTACTACGACGATTATAACCTCATTGGTTTTGGGAAGAAAGACAACAAATAATAAATTTCTATTTAGATGTGTTCTATCTATCACCTGTCTTTATGATATTCTAAAACAATTTAACTAGAATATAGCAACATCCTAATTTCTATCTCTACTACGACGATTATAACCTCATTGGTTTTGGGAAGAAAGACAACAAATAATAAATTTCTATTTAGATGTGTTCTATCTACCACCGGTCTTTATGATATTCTGAAACAATTTAACTAGAATATAGCAACATCATAATTTCTATGTCTACTACGACGATTATAACCTCATTGGTTTTGGGAAGAAAGACAACAAATAATAAATTTCTATTTAGATGTGTTCTATCTTCCACCGGTCTTTATGATATTCTAAAACAATTTAACTAGAATATAGCAACATCATAATTTCTATGTCTACTACGACGATTATAACCTCATTGGTTTTGGGAAGAAAGACAACAAATAATAAAATTCTATTTAGATGTGTTCTATCTACCACCGGTCTTTATGATATTCTGAAACAATTTAACTAGAATATAGCAACATCCTAATTTCTATGTCTACTACGACGATTATAACCTCATTGGTTTTGGGAAGAAAGACAACAAATAATAAATTTCTATTTAGATGTGTTCTATCTTCCACCGGTCTTTATGATATTCTAAAACAATTTAACTAGAATATAGCAACATCATAATTTCTATGTCTACTACGACGATTATAACCTCATTGGTTTTGGGAAGAAAGACAACAAATAATAAATTTCTATTTAGATGTGTTCTATCTTCCACCGGTCTTTATGATATTCTAAAACAATTTAACTAGAATATAGCAACATCATAATTTCTATGTCTACTACGACGATTATAACCTCATTGGTTTTGGGAAGAAAGACAACAAATAATAAAATTCTATTTAGATGTGTTCTATCTACCACCGGTCTTTATGATATTCTGAAACAATTTAACTAGAATATAGCAACATCCTAATTTCTATGTCTACTACGACGATTATAACCTCATTGGTTTTGGGAAGAAAGACAACAAATAATAAATTTCTATTTAGATGTGTTCTATCTACCACCGGTCTTTATGATATTCTGAAACAATTTAACTAGAATATAGCAACATCATAATTTCTATGTCTACTACGACGATTATAACCTCATTGGTTTTGGGAAGAAAGACAACAAATAATAAATTTCTATTTAGATGTGTTCTATCTTCCACCGGTCTTTATGATATTCTAAAACAATTTAACTAGAATGTAGCAACATCATAATTTCTATGTCTACTACGACGATTATAACCTCATTGGTTTTGGGAAGAAAGACAACAAATAATAAATTTCTATTTAGATGTGTTCTATCTACCACCGGTCTTTATGATATTCTGAAACAATTTAACTAGAATATAGCAACATCCTAATTTCTATCTCTACTACGACGATTATAACCTCATTGGTTTTGAGAAGAAAGACAACAAATAATAAATTTCTATTTAGATGTGTTCTATCTACCACCGGTCTTTATGATATTCTGAAACAATTTAACTAGAATATAGCAACATCTGAATTTCTATGTCTACTACGACGATAATAACCTCATTGGTTTTGGGAAGAAAGACATCAAATAATAAAATTCTATTTAGATGTGTTCTATCTATCACCTGTCTTTATGGTATTCTAAAACAATTTAACTAGAATATAGCAACATCCTAATATCTATGTCTACTACGACGATAATAACCTCATTGGTTTTGGGAAGAAAGACAACATATAATAAAATTCTATTTAGATGTGTTCTATCTATCACCGGTCATTTTGATATTCTAAAGTAATTTAACTAGAATATAGCAAGATCTGAATTTCTATGTCTACTACGACGATAATAACCTCATTGGTTTTGGGAAGAAAGACAACAAATAATAAAATTCTATTTAGATGTGTTCTATCTATCACCGGTCATTATGATATTCTAAAGTAATTTAACTAGAATATAGCAACATCTGAATTTCTATATCTACTACGACGATAATAACCTCATTGGTTTTGGGAAGAAAGACAACAAATAATAAAATTCTATTTAGATGTGTTCTATCTATCACCGGTCATTATGATATTCTAAAGTAATTTAACTAGAATATAGCAACATCTGAATTTCTATATCTACTACGACGATAATAACCTCATTGGTTTTGGGAAGAAAGACAACAAAAAATAAAATTCTATTTAGATGTGTTCTATCTATCACCGGTCATTATGATATTCTAAAGTAATTTAACTAGAATATAGCAACATCTTAATTTCTATGTCTACTACGATGATAATAACCTCATTGGTTTTGGGAAGAAAGACAACAAATAATAAAATTCTATTTAGATGTGTTCTATCTATCACCGGTCATTATGATATTCTAAAGTAATTTAACTAGAATATAGCAACATCTGATTGTCTATGTCTACTACGACGATAATAACCTAATTGGTTTTGGGAAGAAAGACAACAAATAATAAAATTCTATTTAGATGTGTTCTATCTATCACCGGTCATTATGATATTCTAAAGTAATTTAACTAGAATATAGCAACATCTGAATTTCCATGTCTACTACGACGATAATAACCTCATTGGTTTTGGGAAGAAAGACAACAAATAATAAAATTCTATTTAGATGTGTTCTATCTATCACCGGTCATTATGATATTCTAAAGTAATTTAACTAGAATATAGCAACATCTGATTGTCTATGTCTACTACGACGATAATAACCTAATTGGTTTTGGGAAGAAAGACAACAAATAATAAAATTCTATTTAGATGTGTTCTATCTATCACCGGTCATTATGATATTCTAAAGTAATTTAACTAGAATATAGCAACATCTGATTGTCTATGTCTACTACGACGATAATAACCTCATTGGTTTTGGGAAGAAAGACAACAAATAATAAAATTCTATTTAGATGTGTTCTATCTATCACTGGTCATTATGATATTCTAAAGTAATTTAACTAGAATATAGCAACATCTTATTGTCTATGTCTACTACGACGATAATAACCTCATTGGTTTTGGGAAGAAAGACAACAAATAATAAAATTCTATTTAGATGTGTTCTATCTATCACTGGTCATTATGATATTCTAAAACAATTTAACTAGAATATAGCAACATCTGAATTTCTATATCTACTACGTCGATAATAACCTCATTGGTTTTGGGAAGAAAGACAACAAATAATAAATTTCTATTTAGATGTGTTCTATCTACCACCGGTCTTTATGATATTCTGAAACAATTTAACTAGAATATAGCAACATCCTAATTTCTATCTCTACTACGACGATTATAACCTCATTGGTTTTGGGAAGAAAGACAACAAATAATAAATTTCTATTTAGATGTGTTCTATCTACCACCGGTCTTTATGATATTCTGAAACAATTTAACTAGAATATAGCAACATCTGAATTTCTATGTCTACTACGACGATAATAACCTCATTGGTTTTGGGAAGAAAGACATCAAATAATAAAATTCTATTTAGATGTGTTCTATCTATCACCTGTCTTTATGGTATTCTAAAACAATTTAACTAGAATATAGCAACATCCTAATATCTATGTCTACTACGACGATAATAACCTCATTGGTTTTGGGAAGAAAGACAACATATAATAAAATTCTATTTAGATGTGTTCTATCTATCACCGGTCATTTTGATATTCTAAAGTAATTTAACTAGAATATAGCAAGATCTGAATTTCTATGTCTACTACGACGATAATAACCTCATTGGTTTTGGGAAGAAAGACAACAAATAATAAAATTCTATTTAGATGTGTTCTATCTATCACCGGTCATTATGATATTCTAAAGTAATTTAACTAGAATATAGCAACATCTGAATTTCTATATCTACTACGACGATAATAACCTCATTGGTTTTGGGAAGAAAGACAACAAATAATAAAATTCTATTTAGATGTGTTCTATCTATCACCGGTCATTATGATATTCTAAAGTAATTTAACTAGAATATAGCAACATCTGAATTTCTATATCTACTACGACGATAATAACCTCATTGGTTTTGGGAAGAAAGACAACAAAAAATAAAATTCTATTTAGATGTGTTCTATCTATCACCGGTCATTATGATATTCTAAAGTAATTTAACTAGAATATAGCAACATCTTAATTTCTATGTCTACTACGATGATAATAACCTCATTGGTTTTGGGAAGAAAGACAACAAATAATAAAATTCTATTTAGATGTGTTCTATCTATCACCGGTCATTATGATATTCTAAAGTAATTTAACTAGAATATAGCAACATCTGATTGTCTATGTCTACTACGACGATAATAACCTAATTGGTTTTGGGAAGAAAGACAACAAATAATAAAATTCTATTTAGATGTGTTCTATCTATCACCGGTCATTATGATATTCTAAAGTAATTTAACTAGAATATAGCAACATCTGAATTTCCATGTCTACTACGACGATAATAACCTCATTGGTTTTGGGAAGAAAGACAACAAATAATAAAATTCTATTTAGATGTGTTCTATCTATCACCGGTCATTATGATATTCTAAAGTAATTTAACTAGAATATAGCAACATCTGATTGTCTATGTCTACTACGACGATAATAACCTAATTGGTTTTGGGAAGAAAGACAACAAATAATAAAATTCTATTTAGATGTGTTCTATCTATCACCGGTCATTATGATATTCTAAAGTAATTTAACTAGAATATAGCAACATCTGATTGTCTATGTCTACTACGACGATAATAACCTCATTGGTTTTGGGAAGAAAGACAACAAATAATAAAATTCTATTTAGATGTGTTCTATCTATCACTGGTCATTATGATATTCTAAAGTAATTTAACTAGAATATAGCAACATCTTATTGTCTATGTCTACTACGACGATAATAACCTCATTGGTTTTGGGAAGAAAGACAACAAATAATAAAATTCTATTTAGATGTGTTCTATCTATCACTGGTCATTATGATATTCTAAAACAATTTAACTAGAATATAGCAACATCTGAATTTCTATATCTACTACGTCGATAATAACCTCATTGGTTTTGGGAAGAAAGACAACAAATAATAAAATTCTATTTAGATGTGTTCTATCTATCACCGGTCATTATGATATTCTAAAGTAATTTAACTAGAATATAGCAACATCTGAATTTCTATGTCTACTACGACGATTATAACCTCATTGGTTTTGGGAAGAAAGACAACAAATAATAAAATTCTATTTAGATGTGTTCTATATATCACTGGTCTTTATGATATTCTAAAGTAATTTAACTAGAACATATCAACATCTGAATTTCTATGTCTACTACGACGATAATAACCTCATTGGTTTTCTGAAGAAATCCAACAAATAATAAAATTCTATTTAGATGTTTTCTATCTATCACCGGTCATTATGAAATTCTAATGTAATTTAACTAGATTATAGCAACATCTGAATTTCTATGTCTACTACGACGATAATAACCTCATTGGTTTTCTGAAGAAATCCAACAAATAATAAAATTCTATTTAGAAGTTTTCTATCTATCACCGGTCATTATGAAATTCTAATGTAATTTAACTAGAACATATCAACATCTGAAGTTCTATGTCTACTACGACGATAATAACCTCATTGGTTTTGGGAAGAAAGACAACAAATAATTAAATTCTATTTAGATGTGTTCTGTCTATCACCGGTCTTTATGAAATTCTAATGTAATTCAACTAGAACATATCAACATCTGAATTTCTATGTCTACTACGACGATAATAACCTCATTGGTTTTGGGAAGAAAGACAACAAATAATTAAATTCTATTTAGATGTGTTCTGTCTATCACCGGTCTTTATGAAATCCTAACGTAATTCAACTAGAAAATAGCAACATCTTAATTTCTATGTCTACTACGACGATAATAAACTCATTTGTTTTTGGAAGAAAGACAATAAATTATAAATTTATATTTAGATATGTTCTATCTATACAAAGCTGTCACCAATCATAATGATATCATAATGTAATTTAACTAGAACATAGCAACATCTGAATTTTACCATGGATCATTAAGACTAATTGTTTTTTTTTTGTTATAGCGGAAACATTCTATTCCACTATGATTGTCACGGGTTGGAGGAATGGAGTTTTGTCGCTTATTCGCTGCAGCAACTATGGAAGTAAGTGTAATATATGTTGCTAAATTGTAAGATTAAATAATTATATTGATATTAAGGCAAAGCATTCGCAAGGCGCCTGTGTGGTTACTCACGCATAAAGTCGTGAGTAATCTTGCGTAATTCCAGCTCTGTTTGGAATATGCATTCTCTTGTAGATACCAATGACAATCAAGCTTTTATTGTTTATTTATGCTTTTAGCTGGAAGTATTGTCCAGAGAAACATCCTAATAAGAAAGGACAAACTTGGAAACCGTTATTCTAAAGCTACTGTAAACTCGTTTTACAAAGAAGATTCTAAACACGGGTATAGGGGAGACCTGCAATACCTTAACCCAAGGTGTTGATTAGTAACGTCACAAAGTAGTTTGTTGCCAAATTAACATACTGACGCAGAAAATAAAAAGTTTAATTGAATATATGAAGTTTTTATTTAACATTCCCTTTCCTCAAGTTATAATTGTATAACTTGAACCTATATTTCCTTTTATAGTTATAGGATTTATTTTTCTTCTTTGTATAAATCCGTATTCCTTGTGGCCTGTGTAGCGAAGTAATTTCTCAAAATTCCTTTCTGGTTACTCTTGTTTTCTAGGATATAAACCATTATATTCAATTCGTCAGTGTACAAATACTTCCTTTGGTTTAACAGCAGATTTACAGTGCGTAGGAGAGTCATACATAATTGTAGAAGAGTGAAAGGGTTTATAATTTTACAATATATATTTTTAAAGCAAATACAGATTTCTGATATGTTAAGTCGTTTGCTATTATTTTAATTACATTGCATCAATTGTAAAACTGTTCCTTAAGATTTTAGAATATTTTACAAAATTATAATCATACAAACACACACACACACACACAAACACACACACACACACACACACACACACTGCAACGGATGGAGCACGCTCACACGCACCCGATCGTTCACTCACTTACCCAGCCGTCAACCCTTCCGTTGACCAACTCCTAAGCGCAGACCACGTCCGCTGCAGAGCAGAAATTTTGAAACGAGCCGCTCGTAGCTGTAGCTATGAACGATGTGCAATGCTCGCCAAAATCTGCCAGAGAACAAGTCACTGGACTTAGAATTAAAAAACCTAACTTGCATTGGTTATACCGTTTTCGGGTGTGTCTTCCCGGGGAAAGACTTCATTTGAAAGGAATCTTATCGGTGCAATGACCATATCGATTGTAGAAGAGTGAAAGAAATTTGTTTAAATAAATACTCTGGTTGGTTTGCAATTTAGTTAAAAAATATTATATTTTTTAATTTTGAATTATTTTAAATTTGCTATGCATAGCACAGTATGCATTTCCTTAGCTTTTACTCACGAATTTCTGATACTTATTGTACTTTCAAACGACATGATATTTATTAAATTCACTTGAAATATTAAACTTATAATAAAGATTTACAACATTTGTTTACCACACGCGAATATAAGGAAGCGTAAGAATTTACCTGATGTTCTTTTTTCTATACTGTTTGTTTGTCTTTAAACCTTTCAATGAAATATTTAGTTAACAACAACTATTTAAACGGATCTTCTCCTTATGGGAATTTTCAAAACATCAAACTACTTAATTTATTTCTATCTCAAATTCTCTGTTTATTTACCTTTGAAGAAGTGAATTTGTAATATTTATTTATATTTACTAAAATTTAATTCACATTTACTTACAAATTACAAAAACATTTACTGAATGTTTTAATTAAAATCTTTAGTAAAAAGGAATTAGGTTTTTTAGCCAGTAACAATACATTTACTGAAAAATAAATACCACATTTACTGAAAAATAATTAACCAATTTTACGGAAAAATAATTAACACATTTACTGAAAAATAATTAAACAATTACTGAAAAATAATAAACATATTTACTTTAAAATTAAAGTTACTGATAAATAACAGAACATATTTACGGAAAAATAATAAAACATTTACAAAAAAATGATAAAACCTTTTCTGAAAGAAGATTTTACTTACTAAATTTTAAACAACATTTACGGAGTGTTTCACACAATATTTACTGAATAGCATAAAACCATTTACTGCATAGTATCATAACATTTACTGAATGGAAATTATAACATTTACGGAATGGAAATTAAATTGGCTGAAAGGTACAAACCATTTATTAAAAATTATCAAAACGAATGGAATTTGAAACATTTACTAAATTAATTACATTTGATTTAAAAACCCTTTCCCATTTTCTCTATTTACTTTTTGTTACTGTAGGTGGGCTTTGGAGCCCTTTTCTCCTGGGTATAGACACATTGACACCATATATGTATAGGCCTATATAATATATATATATATATATATATATATATATATATATATATATATATATATATATATATATATATATATTAACACAAACTCACACTTATAGACACACACACACACACGCATACACACACCAATACGTGTTTGTGGAGTCTTGGCCGAACGCAAACTCTACACGGCTCTTGTGGGCACTCTTAGATCTAGTGAAGTAATTAACATGAAATTTTGTATATAGCTGTTACAAATTGTTATTAGTAAAGGCAGAACTTGTTCTTTTATGTAACTTGAAATTTACATTTACGTTTTATACATTCCTTCCGAGGACGCAGTTACAGTGTGCACAGGTAGTTGTGCATGGTATGTTGGGGGCTCTCTACCTGACTATTATCGATCTGAGTCATCACTTCCGTATATGCCTGTTCCACCGATGTTTACGTCTACGATCATAAGAATTTGAGATAAGGCCTAGTTGCGCGATAAAAAGACTATTTTAGATTAGTCTGAACTGCAACGCTTACAGATGAAGCCAAAACACCTTGTATGATCTAGGTGTGATCACTTTAAACGTTAGACCATTACATTGAATGTTTTTGGTTCCAGGCACTATTAAATTCTGCAATATTAACAAAAAAGGTGATGCATTTTTTAAAATAAATTCAAGCGTTCTTCACTGTACCAAGTTTAATTATAACTGAAATTTTGATCTATATGTATTACAAAGTTTTACATTTAAACTCTTAAATACAAAGAGGTATGAAAATCTATCAAAAGTTAGATAACAAAATGAAAACAGTAACTATATTTATCTGTTTAAACCATGCAAAATGCCTGCCTCCACGTATAACATAAAATATAGATTTTCTTGTGGAAGAAAAATCTAAAATCTTAGTCTACGGTACCATATAATTGTATATGTATGAATTGGCGGTTTATATATATATAAATATCTTGTATAAAATGTAGGTGTCATTACTGACAAATAAAAGCAAAAATAAATTCAAGTTCTATCTATCTACACAAACTTTAAATCTAACCATATAAGAAATCCAAGGTTTATAGAATATTTCAAATTTTATTTATACCTCCCAAAATATATAGATTGAATGTATTTGTATGTAAAATAATACACAACTCGTTCCTACAAACATGGCAAAATATCAACGGATACTCTAAAACAAGTTAGGCAAGTGTGACTGAATAGCCTGGCCTAAACAATTAAAAAAAAGTAACTTTAAAGCTATGTAGTCGTTTTGATAGATGTGAAATTAATAATTAGTTGTAACACTAGTGGCTTTCAACTAAATGAAATATCAGGGTGATTTTTTTAAATCTTCCGTGTTGTGTTTGAAATTCAAACAACTAAAGTTAATGTGTAAGATTTAAGATTTACAAAACGTATACAATTTTAACACGATGTTTAAAAATGTATGAAATTGCCGATTGAATGTATTTAAAAGTTTAGAGTCTCCTTTCTCGGATAGTTTCACTATTCGATGAAGCAACTAAAACATCATTATAACCAGTGTAACATATTTTTTCAAGTTGCGCGTTTAAAAACGTGGGTGGTCATTTTAGGGTAATAATGGAAATAGTTGTGATAAAACTAACTTGGCTAACTATTATCATATGCTGGGGATGACTCTGGACATACCGTAGTATTAGTAAACTCACAGCAACTGGAAACTTGTCGTAACTATCGTGGTAACATAAACTTAGCAGAATCTTACCTTTATGTGTTCCGATACCATTATAAATTTGTTGAACCAAATTTTTACTCTTTTGACCTAATCCTAAAGGCGAATTCGATGATTCGCCAAACGGATCCAGTATTATATATTTGTATTGTTTTATTATTTAGATATCTTCACTGATTAATATTAAAATAATATATATAATATAATTTTAGGAAAACCTTTAAAGAAAAACTATTACTCTATTTAAATTAACCTCGATATTTTAACCGTTTTCGTAAATCTCACAATATGACAAGGTTCAGTTTTATCTGAGAAGGATGGACAGATATAAACTGTACTTTTCTCTGATCCGTCTACTGTGAAATATTTCTAGAGTAGCTTTCAGTTTTATAAAAACATGATTTAATTTGTTCTCTGAAAACTATTTTTAGAATTCTATTTAAACAAGAAGTAAGAGTTTAGCAGCTCATTTCAAGACTTTCACAAAACCTACATGTACCATTTTCAAGTCTTACGATTTGATGGCTATTATACTACTACTTATTCGCCACAATTCATCCTTTCATATTTGAAAAATTCTGTAGGCATTCGTGACTCTAGACGTTGCTGGCCCATGGGCAACTCATTATTCCTGTCTAGTGCTGCGGATTTAATTGGAAAAAATGATAGAGTTACTTAATGGTGATTCCGGATTTTACGTATATTGTTGAAGTTAATTTATTATGCCTAAACCATTACTGTTTACTAAACCATTCATGTTGTAATTGGATATTTATAAGTTTACGTTTCCTAAAAAAAAGTTTTAAAATAAACACTTGTTTAAAACGAATGGAATGAATATGGAAAATAAACAACCAACTATAAATATAGCTTTTACTATGGAATTACATTCAATGGATTACATAGATAGTTTAGCTCATGTAACATTATCTCACGGTTCTCGGCGGGGCGGAATAGTGTTGGCGAATTGTTAGTAGAGTTCTGTCTTTTCATACATTAACTTAAAATATTTAGTTCAAAAGTTGATGCCCTAAACTAAAATATATTTTTAAATGATTATTTTATTTTACATTTGTATTGATTGTGGTATAAGCTTGTGACGTTAAAACATAATCCATAATTGGTGGGTTCACGACATTATGTTGAACAGAAGTATGACCATGTGTTTTTACAAATATGTTATTCAACGCTTCTATATCAAATCGAACGAATTGGTTTACTGCATGTCAAACGATGAGAAGCAATGTTTATGTACTTCGGTCATATAGTTTCCCTTACGTTCAATGTAAAAATACTCTGATACTAGCTACTTTTAATTGATAAAATATGAGTTAAAACAAATACACAAATAAAAAAAATTGAATAACCTATAAAACAGTAAAAACCTTTTGTATCTCATTATGCACTAACAATAAGACAGTCACTTCGTCATTTTTATTTGTAGCTATTTAAACAAACGGATAACTATTAATAAAAAATTAAAAGCATCTGAAAGGTTTAATACAATAATTAGGGAAGATGTTTGAAATAAATTTAAATCTGATTTGAAAAATCTCCAGATTCTTCAATCGTCTTTGTAGAAAGTAACATCATTGTATTATCACAATGAAAGTTAAGGTTATTTCCCTGTAATCCTTGTGGATAAGAAATGGTGAAGGAATTAAATAAATTCTTACAACGACTACAATCAAAATATAATGAATAAACAAGATGATATAAAAAAAAAGTCAATTACGTTCGGTGAATCTTAACAATCACTTAAACAATAGTTTATGACTACCCGAACTTTACATTTAGTAAATTTGTTGAAACCTCTCATAAGTGAGAAGACACTGATGAAGATCGGCACATAGCAATCGAAAACGTTCTGTTTTAGTAAGATTTAACAAATTTACTAAATTTAAAGTTTGGATGGTCATTAACTATTATTTAGTGGGTAAATATAATAGATGTACTATATCGATTATCGTACTCGTTTAGAGCCCTGCTGTCCAGCTCCACTGCACTATACATACATCGAAAGGCACTGTATCCTTGATATTAACTTGAAAGATATGGAAGCAACGGAGTTTTAAATAATGTGTTTCCCTTAGCCTAATTGTCCTTTGAACTCCTGTCTAATATATTTGTTCATGTAACTCCTGTTACACGTTCATGTTATAATGGGGTATTTATAAGTTTATGTTTCTTATAGAGACATTTTACAATAAACTCTCCCTAAAATCGAAGTGAAACAAAATTAAAAATAAACAACCAACTATAAATACACCTCTTAGTAAGGAATTACATTCAATATATTACATAGATAGTTCTGCTCATGTAACATTATGTCACGGTTCCCGGCGGCGAGGAGATACTGTTGGAGAATTTTTAGAGTTAGTTCAGTCTTTTCATATATAAACTTAAAATATTTATCTATATTTCGATGGCCTAAACTAAAATCTATTTCATAAAGCATTACTTTATTTTAACTTGTATTGACTATGGCCTAACCTTGCGACGTTAAGGCATATTCAATAATTGTTGAGTTCGCGATATTATATTGAAGAGAAGTATGACCATTAGTATTTACAAATATGTGATTGATATGATAACATAAACTGTCAACGCTTCTATATCCAGCCCAAAGAATTAGTTTATCGGTGTCAACGATACCTAATCTTTAAATGACGAGAAGCAATGTCTAAGTACTTGGGTCTTAAATTATGGTTTCTTGATGTTGCATGAGTTTCACTCGACCCTACATCCAATCACACAGGACGTATTCCATCCCAGCGGTTCCTGCTTGCATAATATAAGTTCAAGTTTAAATGAGAGATATCCCTGCAACCGCGTCGAATGTCTATTAAACACTGCCCAACCTGTATAGTTAGTCGGAAGCAATTGACCCAATCGAGTTAAAGAAGCTTCTGGACCTAATCGAAGCCTGCAGAATTCGAGCTGCAGTCCGCATTGCTAAAGTATTACATTGGTTAGCGAACTATGTGGGCGCGCTACTATGTGGAAGATGTGAAGGATAGAGGGATCAACTCAGTCTTTGACATTGCTAGATACTTTGACCTAAAATAATACACAACAAAAACACACACCAAAAACAAGAGAAGGAAACGTTTATGCTTCTAACGTGAGACTTTGGAAGTTTAACTGACTTTGAAAAATGAATACCAACAAAAATTTACCCGTGTAAAAGAGACTTTTATAGGTTATTGACAAAAATATTTATTAGAGTAAGGATAATTGAATGTCAAGTTAGTTGTTAAGGCTAGTACACACACACACGCTGCAACGGACCGGGCCACCACCGCTTACGCCGCGCCGTCAACCCTACCGTTGACCAACACGCGCGCGCAAGTCCGACCACCAAACGCCCATTGCAGAGCAAGAATTTTGAAACGAGCCGCTCGCAGCCAAAACCACGAACGCTGTGCAATGCTCGCCAAAATCTGCCAGAGAACAAGTCACTGGACTTAAAAAAGAAAAAACCTAACTTGCTGCGGATTCTACCCTTAACGGGTAAGTCATCCCGGGGGATGGGTTCTTTTGAAAGACATCTAAACGGCGAAATGACCATATCAGCTGTAGGAGAGTGTAAGAAACTTGTTTAAAATAATACTCAGTTTGTTTGCAAGTTAGTTAAAAAATATTTATTTTTTAATTTTAAAAAATTTAAAATTTAATTTTACAATGCACAGTCTGCAATTTATTTGACTTAAAAATATCCTTTGTGTTGGTTCTTACACTGTTAAGAAACCATACTCTGCTTATTTTAGTTGACATTAAAATTTAAATTAAGAATTTACGATTTTATTTTTCTTTCAATCGGAGTATACCAAAGCGTAAAACTTTGCTCTACTTAACGGTCAATCTTACTTGTCGAAAATATAACCCTTTACTACCTGAAATTCTTGTTCTTATCTTCAAATTAAAATTTCTCTTTTCCCTTAAGTGACGTTTTAACAACCCTTTACTGCTTGTCCTAATTTTATTTCAGTATCCCAGGTTCTCAACCTTGCAATTTTAATCGTCAATATTTGGTTTTGCTTACTTAAATTATTTCTGAAAATTTAATTGTTACAATTTACAAATTTTCGCTTTAGCCTTTTGGATTCAAGCAAAGCCTTACTCTTCAACACACTCCGAAAGATCCCTACTTTTCACATTTTGTTCAATTAGTTAAACTTTCTAAACACACTACTTTATTTATGGCCATATTTTACATAGCCATGTAAATGATAAAACTTTTTCTATATCTTTATCAATTTTAAATGACCTTTTTAAAATTCAATTTCTATTTACTTTAGCAGGTAAAGTTTCAATCAATTTTACCCAACAACCTAAAAACAATTTCATAAATTATATCAGATTATATAAAAACCAATTATCAAGTCCATACTGAAACAAAAATTATATATAAAACATATAGCCATATCTCCTACAAGATTATCAAAATATTTACTGAACAACAAATCATAATTTATAAAAATTGTTAAATCATCTGCTGAATAAATTTAAACACCTTCCCAATTGGAATTTAACATTTAAATACATATTTTAATTCAAACGTTTACTGAAACATATTTAAAACCTTTTTTAAACATATCTTCACTCATTTACAAAATCTACAAATTTATTTAAATTCATTTAACCCTTTTACTAGAAAATAATTAACCCTTTGGTTACCCTTTGATTGACCCTTTCGGCATGAAAATTCACATAATGAAATTTATTAATATTTGTTGAAACATAGTTAAACCCTTTTAAACTTATCCTTGATCATTTACAAAGAAATTTACAAATTTTAAAATTTATTTAACCCTTTTTATATAAAAATAAAAAACCCTTTGGTTCTCATTTGATTAACCCTTTCTTCATGAAAATTATAAATACTGAGTTTTGTTTACGACTTATTTAAACATAGTTAAACCCTTTTAATATAAAATATGTAACCCATTGGTTATCATTTGGTTAACCCTTTCTTCATGAAAGTTATACATACTGACATTTAATTAAAATTTATTTAAAATTTATCAATGCAATTTCTGAAGGAAATTGATATTTAATACATCTTGAGTAACCTTTGCTAAATGGCTACTAACCCATTTGCCTAAATTATAGAACTTACAATTTTAAACCAATTTGCAAAAATTTCATTTTTCTTTCTAAGTTTCCCTATCACCGACATATTATTTTACATACATATAGATCATGAAATAAACAATATATACTTATAATTCAAAAAAGAAAAACTTATTCTAACATATTATTATTTTAGCTAGCCCCACTCACAATTTTAAAATCTCTTGTTTAACTTAACCCTTTTGTTGAACTTTTTTTTTTAAATATTTAAAATCTACACATATCAAAATCTTAACCCTTTATTTTTACTCAAACCTTGGTTTGATTTAATTTATTTAATACACATATATAATTTCACCCTTTTCTAAATAAAATCAAAAGTTTAAATTAAATAGCTTCAATTTGATATAACCCTTGTTTATTTTAAATGAGAACAATTTATGTCAATTTGTTTCATATGGAAAAATGTCGTAATGACTCCTTCTAAATAAAATAACAATTCAGTTTAATTTAATTATATGAAATAACACTCCTGTTTATAGGAGTACATGAAACTAAAGCATAGTCTTCCAATCAGCTGTTGTAAACAATGGCCTTTTGTTTACTTATCTTGGATATTTACTTTTAGCAAATTATATTTAACTTTATTACAACACATCTTTTATTTAATTTCTTTACACCTTCATAAGATTTTAACTCTTTAAATAATTTAAAACCCTTTATTTGATTTGTTTATTTAAAAACCCTTTACCCTTTACATAAGTTCTAACCTAAAATTTCTATTTCCCTTACATTCATGAAATGCAACATAATTCTTGCTTTTCTGGCATCGCCATCTTGAAACCCCCCACTCTTTAAAACAAAGCCACCAGCATTTACTTATAAAATTCAAAGTTTACTGTTAATGGTTTGAAAATTTATTTAAATTTTATAACATTTTCCCAATTAAGAAAAAATTCTTCAAATTAAAATTTTTAATTTGCAAAGGGAAGACAAAAATAGATCTGACCTGAAATCCACCACAAAGCACGGCTTGCCGTTTCTCCCTCTCTTCTCGGTCTCGCCCTTTGTTCTCCAGCGGGGGTGGGGGAGGTCCGGCTTGGATGTTGCATCTTTCCCACGCAGGTATACTTGGATGATTTCCCACGCGTAGCCGCCATCTTTGGAATCCTCCATCCCTTTGTGTTTCTGGCACGCCTCAGGTAGATCCCCTTGCTCAACCCTTTGTTTGAAACTCTCCCATCTTCTTTCTTCGATGACTTTCGCACCTCTTTTAAATTTTAACAGTTACTAATAAAATTTTAGCTTTAAGCCCTTCTTTTAACACAGTTCTTGGGCATTTTATAACACAGAAAAGAAATAGAAAAATTTTTTAAAACGTTTATCAAGTTAGTTAAATTATGTTTAAATTTGTTAGAAATTTAGGATCACTTTTTTAAAACTGTTTGCTAGGTTACCACTGTTCACATCGCCTTGTCTTTCTAGTAAGGCTGCAACACACACATTTTAAGACGCTCGCACATTATTTGATGGAAATTTATGGGGACACCTCTTTCGCCGCGATCTTGAAATGCGAAAGGGCCCCATTTTCGAAACACGGCGTCACGACATCTCAACGAAACGAACTTTCCCTAGCCACTCATAGTTTTTGAACTATTTACGGTAACAAAACTACTATTCATTGTTTTACCGGAGCTACGCCCGACAACGTCCTTACCCTTCGAGAGTCCTGGTTTAGCTGGGGCTTAAGGACGCTTGGCTTTTGTTCACACAGGGAAATTCTCCCACCTTGCAGTCCGTTCCCACGAGTTGACAACCAATAAGGATCTTTATCTATGTCGCCTGACCGGCGCGCGCATCTTCCTTGATACTATTTCTTAACGGCTCGCAGAATCTATATTCAGATCGATTCTATCCACTTTTTCAATCAAGCCGTATAACTCTTTAAGGGTGCTTTTGATGAAATTTTATTATTCTTTATTATTGATTTTTCTCGTCTTGCTTTATCTCTGGAAATGTCGATGGTAACTCTAGGTCAATTTTGACCATCTTCCCCTTGCAAACGGCCTTAAATTTAAGTTTCTAACCCTTCTTACGGTGGCTTGTTTTGTTTTACTTAAAAGAAATTTAAACTCTTTATGTTTTAAATTTTATCTCTTTGCGGTATGTATTCCAAGAGAATACTGCCCGCCGCAACGCACACACTCGCGTACATAGATACATACACACAAAACACACACACACACAAACACCAACACACACACACACGCACACACTCGCGTACATAGACACACACACAAAACACACACACTCATATAAATAGGTTTCCCTGTTACAATTATTTTCAAGAATAAATAATATACAATAATCACAGGAATTAATTTATTGAATAATACACTCAAAGCTTTTCGTTGGTTGACATTATCAACATCTTCAGGTATTACTAAGAATGACAAAAGAACTGTCTAACAAATATGAAGTACTAGATAAAGCATTACACAGTTGCCAAATCTATTACAATATTGCCAAACCTATTCCACTGCTGCCACAACATTATATACATTGAATATAGTAAGGAATTTAGAACGTATTTAAATTTGTTCATCTATCAATTTGTCATCAGTATTATGATTATAAATTTCAAAAGTTTCACATACGTTCATTTTTAAACCTTTATTTATTTATTTTATAATTTTCATATTATTTATATTACGAAACATATGATTATTATTAATACAATGGGTAGCGAAATTAGATTTATAAATATTTGGTTTTAAAAAAGCATTAAAATGTTCTTTATACCTTTCTTTCAATTTTTTCTTTGTTTGTCCTATATAAACTTTATTACAAATTTCACATTCTAATTTATAAACTCCATTTTTCTCATGTATAGGCCTACTATTTATATTATTATTATGGTTAATTATATTTATTATTCTATTATTAGTTCTATATGCAATTTTTATGTTTTTATTAGTAAATAATTTGGAAATATTTTTTATTTCAAAACCAGTGTATGTAAAAGTACTCCATACCGTATTATTATTATTACTACTATTGTAATGAATATTATTTTTTATTTATTTTTGTAATATATTATAATTTAATTTATCTACTGTTTTATTTTTGTAACCATTTTCTACAACTAACTGGTATATTATGTTTTTTCCTTCATTTTATTTTCATTGCTCATAGGAATGCTATTCATTCTATAAAGAAGATTATATAAAGCAGCCATTTTCTGATTATATGGATGGTTGGAATAATTAGGTATTATTTGATAGGTTTGTGTAGGTTTACGATAAAGCATATATTCTAAACTCGTTTCATTTCTAATTATTGTGATATCTAGGAAATTTATTTGACCATTATTTTCCATTTCATATGTGAAATCAATACTATTATTAGTTTTATTTATTTCATCTAATATATTTACTAAATTATTATTATTATTATTTGATACATATAACCCATCATCCACATACCTAAAACAATGACCATTTTTATCATATTTTTTATAATTGCATTTATATTACTATCTATTTCTTGTAAAAATATTTCAGATACTATACTAGATAAAGGGGAACCCATAGCTAAACCATCTTCCTGTCTATACATTTTATTATTATATGAAACATAGTTTTGATATAATAATTTCAATGTAGTAACAATTTCTAAAATTAATTTTTAATCTTTTCCATATTGAGAAATTTTAGATTTTATTATTTCAATAGTTTCTTTGATAGGAACGTTAGATTACATATTTTTAATATCAAATTATATCAATTTCGTATTTTTATCTATATTGATATGATTTAAATGTTCAATAAGATTAATTGAATTATTAATAGTATAATTATTATTATGTTTTACTTTATCTTTAAGAATGAAGGCTATAATTTTTGATATTTCGTAAGATGGAGCATTTATAAAATTTATTGAAGGTCTAATTGGCTTATCTATTTTGTGGAGTTTAATAAGTCCATTCATTATCGGAATTTTAGGATTATCATTTATATAATTATGAAAATTATTTTTATTAAATAATTTATAAGATGTGTTTATTATATTTTTTATTTCATTTTGAAATTTCCTAGTAGGATCTTTGCTAAAATACAAAATTTATTTTCATTTACATATTTGTCTGTTTTAGCAATATGTTCATTTTGATCAATTATAACAATAGCATTACTTTGGTCTGCTTTTACAGCAATCAAATTATTATATTGTAATTTTCTTTTAATATTAATAATTTCTGAATATTTTTTCTTGTATGAAACATTAACTTCACTGTTCTTAATAATTTTCTTTAGGAGACATGGTATACGTTCTGTATACAAACCTAACATCACCATTGACAAGCTTCTTGGTAACGCCAAAGATAAGATCTTCTTGGAAAACCAAGGTGTTTACAGCATTTCTTGTGGAGTTTGTAAGAAATTGTACATTGACCAAACGAACAGACGTATCTCAGCTAGGCTTGAGTAGCACAAACGTGGCCTTAAAAACAAGCAGAAAACGTCGGCGCTGTACAGGCACCACTGCGATACAGGGCAAACCATTGATTTCCAGTCTTGCCGACAGATTGCTCAAGTGGAAAACTACAGGACTAGAATTATTCGTGAGGCTGTCGAAATAGAGAAGCAAGGGAGTCTTAACAAACGCGATGATTTTTTGAAATTTCCCGCAGTGTAGAAATGTGTCATCGATAGATTTTATCGGCAGAAAGGTGAACAAAGGCAAAGGAATGTGAGTAATTGTTTGGATCAGGTGTGTGTGGATTGACGTCAAGGGGCTGGGCTTCATTCCTCTATATATAGGAGCAGAGTGATATGCGCTCTTCACTTACTATCCAATTCTTGTTGGGTTCACCTCGTCAATGCTAGATGCGATTCTAGCTAAACGTCGGAACTGCAATTTTGTGCATTTCAGAATGAAGGGATGTACTCCCAATAATAAATATTCATCATCATATATAAAGAAATAAGTCAATATACATATACAAGAATTTCTATTGAGTTTAAAATTCAAAGCTTTTCGTTGGCAAACAGTACCAACATCATCAGGAATATTAAACATGTTTAATATTATTGATGACGTTGGTACTTTTTGAAAACGAAAAGCTTTGAATTGTAAATTCAATAATAATTCTTGTACTTGTATGTTGAGTTCTTTCTTAAATTAATACACAAGAATACATATTGCGATATACTCGTATTTATATACACATACATACACACATACACACACACACACACACGCACACTCACACACACACACACAGACACTCATATATATATATATATATATATATATATATATATATATATATATATATATATATATACTGATGTATGTATGTGGGTATTTGTGTACGTATATATGTATCTTATGGGTATTTTATAGAGGCCTAAACCGCTGAAATGAAGTTAAAGACATCTGGAGAGATTTTTTAATATATTCCCAGGATAGCTTGTGTGAGGTTTGGTGCATGTTTAATACATGTTTAAACATGTTTAATATTCCTGATGATGTTGGTACTTTTTGATAATAAAAAGCTTTGAATTGTAAATTCAATAACAATTCTTGTACTTGTATGTTGACTTATTTATTTATTAATACACAAGAATATATATTGCGATATACTCGTATTTATATATACATACATACACACACACACACAGATATATATATATATATATATATATATACTGATGTATGTATGTGGGTATTTGTGTACGTATATATGTATCTTATGGGTATTTTATAGAGGCGTAAACCGCTGAACAGAAGTTAAAGACATCTGGAGAGATTTGTTTAATATATTCCCAGGATAGCTTGTGTGAGGTTTGGTGCAAACCCACCTACAGCGCTCTGCCATGGAGGTTTTAGGATGGTTCAGTGTACAGCCTTCCATAGGTCTAATGTTAAAATGTATATCCGTACAGTACTAGTATTAATTATTTAATGAAACAAAATTATGAACCTAATGCAACATTAAAGATATAATAATAATTATTTCAAATTGTTTAAAATTGCTAACCTAGATGTATAATT
Source organism: Prosapia bicincta (assembly GCA_036971475.1). Taxonomy (NCBI): domain Eukaryota; kingdom Metazoa; phylum Arthropoda; class Insecta; order Hemiptera; family Cercopidae; genus Prosapia; species Prosapia bicincta. Next base: position 92,769,793 of record JBAIZL010000005.1, read on the forward strand.
ATTGCCATCACACTTATTGACTTTAGAAGTAAGATCGCCGACAATACTCTTGCGGAATTTCAATCCATCAAAGAAACAAGACGAACCACAGAAAACTGACATCCAACTTGATGGAGTCAGAAATCATGAGTGTCAAGTTCAAAGGAGAGATGGTCTTAACTCCACGAATACCGATGATCTCATCCGATTTACTCTTTGATTTCAAACGACTACAAATTCCTTTCCGTCTTGCATTCGGAATAGCCATAAAGAATGCACAAAGATAATCAATGACTATTGCTGGATTAAATTTGGAACATTCGAACTTTTACCACGGACGTATGGGTTGCCTTCTTCTTTGTGTCTGATAAGCCTTAACGACAAGGATATATTTGATGTAAATTGGGAAAACGAGAGAATGGGGATTTGGATTAGTCTGAAATCCGCCAACTATTGGAAGCAGCACGTATAGAAAGATCTGATTGGTTTAAATTAAAATATACACCAACACGGAACCAGTTTAGAGAGAAGCATCAGAGTCAAACATGTAAACTTTTAATTTAAGTCTGTATACAAAGTTTATTAAATCTTGCGTCGATTCGACAAAGACGTCGAATGAATAATTATTTCTTTAAAAAATAAAGGAATAAAAAGTGTCGTATTAAAATGAAATTATGAGTTAAAAAAAGACTAGGGCTATGAAAAGAATAGCAGGTTTTGATGTAAAGACACTACATCGTTGAAGAAGTGCCTACATCTAATAAGCGACAAAACATATAACATAAACAAAATTCATCAAGTCAAGTCCAACTTGGGTCAACATAAAAAAATGTTAAATTAGTTACTTTTTATTACATAGTTACAATTAATATAAATAAAATAGAGTAACAAATGTGATAAAAAAGTGACTCTACCACGTAGCCTTTAAGATAAAACCAACTGTTTATTATGAAATCATATGTTATCACTTATTTTAAGCCAAATGGGTTACCAAATGACTATATTGCATACCTTGCCCATTTTGTAAAACGTTTTTCTCTCAATCAAATTCAATCGTTTTTATTAAATAATTCATATTTGAAAAAAACTTCCTTAACATCAATTGTGATCCACTACAAGTTTTTAAAGAAATGAACTTCAATGGATGAATGAAAAAGTACTTTATTAAAGACTGAATATTTAAACGGTATACAGAATATATATAGATAGAGGATTTTATAATAGAGGTATAATTTATATACAAACACGATTGAAGTTATACAGGGTACAAGAGCTCCTTAAGCTGTGGAGATACAGAAGGCAAGCGGGGACGGTAACGCAACGTAAACTTCAGTTGCTATCAGAAAAGTTGCTAGTCGGTTTACACGATTGTTCATATAAAGTTGGTAGGTTAGTTGTCAGTTATATCGTCAAACGAAGTTTGTCTATATTTTAAGAACCTACCAAAAAAGTCAATTCAGTGTAGGACTACACCTGTATAACGTTATTAATGAAAGACAAAGTCTCGATGTGCAAAATTTACCGAATTAGCCAGACCAATTTTTTTAATATTATCGTATAAACACCTTATTATCTTATGACTACCTTTCAAGTTATGTATTTTAGGGGAAAAATTGGCGAGAAAGATGAAGAAATAAATTTCAGTTGGAGAAAGATTAACAATAACACTCAGCTATTGTTAATTGCTCATTTATGTATTTATTTTTACGTGTAACTGCAAAACTTAAAATAACGTTACATTACAGTGAAATAAAAATTAGTTTTACACCAAATGAAATTTTATAGTTCGTGCCGATTTTATATATTTTCAACAAATTGTTGTTATATCATCCGTATCATCTTGAAGTTGTTGGAAACACAAATCATGACCAGAACCAGGAATATTATGTTTTTCTGACCTGATATACCACTATAAGAAAACAATATTCAAAGAAACTAAAACACAGAAAATACAAATAAAAATTATTATAATCTAAATACGATATCACTGTTGAGAAACGCATTCACAGCACAACAAATACTGCTGGGAACTGAGAAACTGAGCAACGAGTTTATAGCATGCCATGACCGGACCAACTCTAGTTTCTGTGTCACTCGCTAGTCGCGTTGCTGTAGGAACTAGGGACTAGTACAAAATGCGATTAATGGGAAGCACAGAAGCTTGTAGGCGACCTGTCGCTGAAACACGACCCAGAGGCGTGTAGGAAATCCTAAGTCGCCGACCAATTACAAAGATCCATCAAACTAATTTCAAACACAAATAATAAAGTAAATTCTACATGAGTTTATTCATAAGATTTCAACTTGATGTTCAGAGACTTAAATCTCTCTCTGTATTTATTTTTCAGACTTTGAAGAAGATAAAACATTTTAGTTATTAGAAAGTATACATTGGAAACGTTATTGCTGAGTGACGTAATATTTATAAGTAAATTTATATTACAAATAAATTACTTCGAATTACTAAACAATATCGAAAATGATTTTATCAAAGATGGAAAAAATAATAGTTGACAAGAAGATCAGATAATACACATATTTTGTGTTCATCAATAACAGCGACAATATTAACACTAGTAATAATAAACGTAACAACATTAACGGTAATAATATTAAAAGTAGCTACAAGTGTAGAAGATCCGTTCAAAAAGCATGAGCACCCATAAGACTCCGCCTCTATTGAGAACATTGGAGAGCAGCTGTGCAGTGGACCTGCCTGCAGGGCCTAGGTATGCCTCTGAGTGTACTCTGGACACCGAGTTGGATGCGAGACCTGATTTACAGACCATCATTACAGGGATCGAAGCTTCTGAAGTTGAAAGGCTTAATAAGCAAATCAGGGAAGCAGACAAGAACGAAGAGGAGCAGTTAAAAGATATTAGTGCTATCCTCCGTACTATGCGGGAGTCTGTAGCAAAACAGAAGAACGTGAATATGATCATCAAGAATGGTCTGATTCAATTAGAGGACGGGCTAGATGTGCTTCGTGCCTGTAGAATCACCCGTCAGAATGCAATTGGTACACTAGCGGAAAGAGCATCTGTGTCTGTAGGAGGCAGTCCTGGTATCCCATACCTACCTCCACGAAAGCGCCCGAGGGAGTCTACTGCGAGTCAGGATGCAGCGGACACCAAGAGCCAGGAACCAGCAAAGGCCGAGACATGGAATGTAGTGGCCGGTAAAAAAAAGAATAAGAAGAAGCCAGTACTAGAGACACCGCAGCAGCAAGTGTTGGCGCCAAAGCAACAACAATCTAGTCAAAAGAAGAAGCCAACAAAAGAAGCAAGACCTAGAAGAAGCGCTGTAGTTATTAAAGCCGTCTCTGGAAAGAGCTACGCCGAGATTCTAGGAGCAATAAGAAAGACGTGTGGCCAGAAGACAGTGCGACGGTGATCCGCGGGATCAGGAAAACTAGGGAAGGCGGTGTGCTATTGGACCAAGCGGCAAAGACCAAGCGGCACTCCAAACTGCAATTAAAACGGCAATCGGAGAAGGCGGAGAGGTTCGAAGCTTAATCCCCAAGATGAGATTGGAGATTCTGGATCTTGACTCCTACACGACCGAAGAGGAAGTTAAGGAGGCTCTTATCCGGGACATGGTAGAAGGGGAGGTGAAGATATCCATTCTTGGCCCTAATGTTAGGGAACAATGTATGGCGATAATAGAAGTAGAAGAGGCGCAGGGAGTTAAACTGATAAGGAAAGGCAGAATAAAGGTAGGGTGGATCTTTGCCAGGCTCAGACGAAGGATTGAGGTCCGACGCTGTTTCAGGTGTCTTGAATACGGCCAAGTAAGGAGCGAGTGTAAGGGCCCTGATAGAAGTTATCTGTGCTGGAAGTGTGGACACAGATTTCACAAGGCGGTTACGTGTAAGGCAGAAGCACGGTGTATCCTTTGTACGGATGGAGGGTATAAGGATATATCTGTAAACCATGTGCTGGGGTCAGGTTATTGTAAAGTTTTTCGGGAAGCTTTAAGGATAAGAGTAGGATATGATTAACAAAGGATGAGTAACAAAGGATAAGAGTAGATATGAGTATACTTTATCCCCCCAATGAGAGAGCCGTATTAGTGACCCCCACACCAGCTAAGCCCCGCCCCTAGTGGTTGATTGGTGTCCTGGATCGGGAGGGCCATCTTGTTTTGGTGTAAGCCCCGCCCCTAGTGTTTGATTGGTGCCCTGGATCGGGAGGGCCATTTTGTTCTGTTGTTGACGTAATTTTTTGAAGATGAAAAAATATAAATGCGTATTGGGGAATCGAACGGTGGACGTTTGGTTTGCTGGCGTGTGACGCTAGCGACTGAGCTACGATGTAGTCAGTTTTGTGTTGTGGTTAGATGGGGGTACAAGTATGTCGTGAGTGTTGGATGTTGGTTCGGTTGTATGAAATAAGAGTAAAACGTGTATTTGTATAAGAATAAATTTTTATTGTGTTAAAAATATGAATATAAATACAGGATTATACATATACGTGAATAAAATAAAAATCTGACAATATGAAGTCTAGAATAAAACATTGTGTTAAAAATATGAATATAAATACAGGATTATACATATACGTAAATAAAATAAAATTCTGACAAAATGTAGACTAGAATAAAACTCAATATTACATATTACAAATATAATATAATTAAAATCTAACAAAAATAAAATGATAAAACTATATATAAATACAAATACGAGTAATATATAACACGCACAGCAACAGTCACACAAACATAATTTTAGGAAATATAATATGAACACAATATAATATAATTGAAATATAACAATAATAAAATAGTAAAACTAAATATAAATACAAATACGAGTAATATAATATAATTAAAATATCACAATAATAAAATAATAAAACTAAATACAAATACGAGTAACTCTAACAAAAAAAAAATGATAAAACTAAATATAAATACAAATACGAGTAATATATATAACACGCACACCAACAGTCACACAAACATAATTTTAGGAAATACGAACACAATATAATATAATTGAAATATAACAATAATAAAATAGTAAAACTAAATATAAATACAAATACGAGTAATATAATATAATTAAAATATAACAATAATAAAATAATAAGACTAAATACATATACGAGTAATATATATATAACACGCGCACCAACAGTCGCACAAAAATATTTTTAGAAAATATATTACGCCTAGTAGGTTAGCGAATATTGGGTTCGCGTGACTTTAAAATTCGGTGTAATATTTGTAGGTGACATCACAGCAACATCGCAGTTATGCACTATCGAAAACGAACTACACCATCAATTACTCCTCATCAGAATTGAACTACAATATAGGTCAATTCTAGTAACGAGTCTTTGATGGTGTGGGTCGATTGCGATAGTGCATAAATGTGATGTTGCTGTGAGTGTCAGAGTACAAATATTATACACCCGATTTTAAAGTCACGCAAAACCAGCATTCGCATGTATCCTTGACTTACTGTGAGTAAAATATTTTCTAAGGCAGACAGCTCCCGCCATCGCTGTCCTCAGTGGTGGCCATTCCATTACAACTTGCCACCCCCAAGCAAACACACACACACACATATTATACGCACACAGTAAGTAGGTTAGCGACTGCAGGGACCGCGTGGTAATATAGGGGAAATAAAATAATTACAATTGGGATCTCAGCAACATCAGCAATTACTCACTATCAGAATTGAACTACAATATAGGTCAATTCTAGTAGTGAATCTTTGATGACGTTGCTGTGGGTTCCAAATCGTAATTATTTTTTATTTCCGATATTACCACGCAAGACCGGCATTCGCATGTATCCTGGGCCTACCGTGTGCGTAAGCTGCCTTAAGGGCTACGGAAGGCAGCTCCATCCATTGCTGCCTTCTGTGGTGGTCATCCATTACAAGATACCACCACCATTCACAAAGAAATGCGGGAATATACACCTCTTCAAATGAGAAAAACTGTTGGTTTTACGTGAAAATGAATGTAGGAAGTAATATTTTAAAACAAGTGTCACTGCAAGGTTTAAAATACTGCTCACTATTATCATATTCACATGAAAACAATAATCTTACCGCTTTACGAGAAGTGTTATTCCTCTAGACTCAGCATTTCTTCGTCCGTAACCGTCAATCAGTCTATTACCTCTATCCCGTCCAGGTCCCCGAGCGTGACTAGCGGCTGTTCAGGAGAAGGTGATCTCTCAGATGCCATTTGACTCTGTAAATCGGCTAAGATAGCGTCTATAAAGTCCAGGATCTGAGGGACCACCTCCGCTGCCCTCGTGGTGGACGGTTGAGGTTGCTGGGATGCTGGTGGCTGGGATGCTGGAGGCAGGGACGTCGATTTCCAGGCATGCGCTGGTGGTGGTTGTTGTTACTGCTGGCCGTCGTTGCACGTCCTGAGGTGCCTATCCCATGACTGGCTGATGATGATTCGGCCGTCGTTAGTACATGGGAGATAGAAACCCCCGACGAAATATTCAACGTCACCAACGGGTATCCCGATGATGTAGCCTCCGTTCTGAGTCTCAGCATCTGGCTGAAATACCGACAACACAATATAGTATTATGAATACACGAAATACTATAAAATTGCTCTGAAAGACTAATTCACAGTAAAATTTTTAAAATTAAGTCAATCTAATGAATAAATACAACGTTTATGAAAATACAGTACTACCGCCTTATACTATTTTATCAAAAATTGATTGGTTTGATATAAGTTTAAAATATCCAACAGTTTGAGCTCTCTTAAAGTTAGTAAAATATAATTATTGGTAAAATTTTGAAAAGCTATGTGATTCAAATTCAAAAAGTAAACATATAAAGTATTTTCAAATAAAAGATGAAAAAGTAATGTGATTTAAATGAAGATATAACAAAAGTAAACATATGAAGTATTTTCAAAGATGACAAATATAAATATTCGTTGTCATTTACCTAAATAGATCTTCAGCCAAACCCGGTAAAATAGATTTGACCAGCTCCCGCAGCATGCCGTCAGTATAACGTTTTATATTGAATCCTGGCACCATTTTTCAAGCAACTGTGAGAGATTAACAAAATACGAAAATATAATTATAATAAAATATTAATTGGTAAAATTTAAAAAGCAATGCGTTTGAAATGATAAATATTCAAAAAAGTAGACATTAAAAGAATTTTGAAATAAAAGTTGACAAATAAAATTTAAAAAAAAGAAGCATTGTGATTGAAAACAAATGTAAACGTATAAAGTATATTCAAATGAAAGATGACAAATTATATTTAAAAAAGCAATGTGATTGAAATGAAAAATTAACAACAGTAAAGTATGTTCAAATAGAAAGATGATAAATATTCGTTGTCAATTACCTAAACAAAGTTTCAGCCAAACCCTGCAAGATAGACCAACCTCTTCCTCAGCCTCTCGTCGGTCCAGGCACCTTCTCAAGCTACTGTGAGAGATCTACAAGTGTGTTGTTGATATATATATACGCTTCTCTTCAACGTTTGGTGGGGTATCAAAGTCTCACAGTTGGCATCCGGTTGTCAAGGTCTGCTGGTTCACGTTCTCACGCCGAGTTCACTAAACACTCACGACCCCGCAACGTCCGGTTCTCAAGGTTTACCAGTTCCCAAGCCTATGAAAGATAAACACGTATCGTGCCGGATGTGGGCGTTCTGCACACGCTACATACTTCAAGGCTAAGCGAGCACAATTGACAAGCAAACACATGTCCACATGGTAGACTTGAAACTTGCAATTCTTCTGCGAAACAAATCTTACATTTCAAACGATCATCCTCATTACGTTGCACTAGATCACCGTCGTCGTCGTCGTCATCATCATCATCATCATCATCATCGTCGTCATCAAAAACAGTTCTAATATCGATATTCATTTCTTCTACTTTAAATTTTACAATCCATGCTAATATACATTCATGAAACCATCCAACGTGTTCAACAAACGGGTCATCTGTAGGTTCCCAACCTTTGAGACCTCCCCCACAACTAAAACATACAGTATGGTCATCTTCTCCGGTGTAGAAAAAACCGGCCAAGCTTAGAGTATATGGATTCACTGTTTCGTTTTCCTCACCCTTCCAATTACGAAAAGAGCATAATCTGCTGTTCGCAAGTGAATAACGTCGATGAACTGGGTTCTCAATTGTAAGAGAATCGGTCCAAACCATGTCTGTCTGTGGAATGGCTGAAAATCTTAAATGTCTTGTATTCTTATACACTTGTTCTCTGTGTCTCATACGGGGTTGAAACCGTCATCATTATGCCCACATTACAAGTTTGGAACGCTATTTACCAGTGACTGCCACAAAATGCAGTCCCTACGGGCAATCGACTTTCACGTAGGGTGTTTACCCCGACATTCAAGGTCGAAAACTTGAATGAAAATGGCTCCAATTATCGCCATTTCCTGTAACTGCCACTCCATGACAAAATGCAGTTCCCAATGCAAACAGCCAAGAAGGTTTAGGAGGACTTGTCCTACGCCAGGTACCTTCAAAGGCAAAGCGTTTTTTTTTTTTGCTTTAAACGTTTACAGGGAATTACCCCGTGGCAGAGACTTTTAAAGCATTTTTCTTTTGGTTTAGGGGGAGTTAACCCGCGCCAGTGACCATTTAGTTTTTTTGAAGCTTTAAAGGTTTACAGGGAGTTACCCCGTGGCAGGGACCTTTAAAACATTTTTCTTGAAGGTTTAGGGGGAGTTAACCCACGCCAGTGACCATCAAATTTTTTTTTGAAGCTTTAAAGGTTTACAGGGAGTTACCCCGTGGCAGGGACCTTTAAAACATTTTTCTTGAAGGTTTAGGGAGAGTTAACCCGTGCCAGTGACCATCAAATTTGTTTTTTAATTTGTTTGAAGCTTTAAAGGTTTACAGGGAGTTACCCCGTGGCAGGGACCTTTAAAACATTTTTCGTGAAGGTTTACGAGGAGTTACCCTAACGCCAGTGACCTTCAAGTTGTTTTACACTCTAAGACTAAGCGATAAGCAAATCGTAATAATATCTTGCACTGCGCAGTGCACATTTACAATCTACATAACTGTTGTGTTGCGGTAGTATGCACTTGAAGTAAATACGGTTGTTGTTGTTGTTGTTGCTAGACGAGTATTTCTCAGGCAATTCCATGACATGTGGATGAAACTGTCGCAAATATTGAGCCTTTTCCAAACCTTTTGTGAATATGGTGGAAAACGGTTTTAACATGTTTCGCAATATGCCTTCGTCAAAAGGTATACTACCTTCGTACCAGCTGATACGGTGATAGCTTGACTGTAACCAACGAGCAGACTTTTGCAATGACTCATTTAAATTGTGAAATTTGTAAGGCGGTTTAAAAATTGTAACACTTTGATAATGTTCGGCAACCACAGCCAGTTCCTTGACAACGTATTTACCTTCGTTGTCGACGAAGGCATGAAACTCAACCACTGCTTGCATGCTTCTTGTACAAAACAACTTCCTCGTACAACTTGTCTGCCTCGGGGAGAGTACTGGACACGATCTCGTCCGTGGCAAGACACTCAATGATGTAAGACCCTAGTTGTGGTTCATTATAAAACAGTTCGCTGATGCGCCGGTTTACGAGCGGTATGGTATCCATTAACAAATTCCATTCTGGTAGGCTCAAGGTGACCCTGTGTTTTCCGTCAAACAATGCGATATAACGTTTACCGAAAATAGTCTTTATTGTGATATCGCCGTTAGTTAGTGTAAACTTACGTTGTTCTCCTTCAGGCAGCGGTAGTCGTGTCTTGAAATCATTAAAGTCGTTGTATGTGAAAAAAACAAATTTTCTACCAGCCTGTATAAGGACGCCTAGTTCGTAGACGGTGTTCTGAAAAAGCCCGGTCGCGACAAACTTCGTACACTGGTCATTCAGAAAATACACAGACTTTAGAAATATGCCCAACGGACGAGTGGTACGTTCTACATCCATCACGTCCATGACGACAACTGAGACTAAATGCGCACTAATTGGGTAATATATCACAGGGTGTGGTCACAGATTACGTAATCTTTTTAACAACATCTGTTAGCAGGTTATAGACAATATGCGAATCGTGAATAATCAAGCAGTAACCGGAGGTATTAGATGGAATATTGGCAGACGCCACGATTTCAAGTCTCACATCTACAGGCCCTGATTTTATCGTATCGTTTTGTCTCGAACAATCGATTACAAAAATAGGTGCTTTTTGCTTAAAGGTTGACAAGTCTAGACACGGTGATGGTTCGCGTGAATAATAGGACTGTTGAAATCTAACGTACATGTCATACAAAATGGCGGTGTCGCCGAGAATATTATCGTAGGGAAAGTACTGAGAGTTTAGATACAATTTTATATCCGTTACCTTGCAGCTATCAAACTCTGAAGCATTTGTTTTAATCTTGTTTTTGCGATCGGTTTGCAACGCGAAAATTACGTAACGAGGTTTTTCCAGTTGCGAAGATGTCTTTACAGTCCAAGAGAGATGTTTCATGGCCGGTAAACCGGGATATTCTATTAGTTCCCATTTCCGGTGTGGTACGTGAACGGTGACATCGCGTTCAATCATTTTCAAAAGTTTCAATTTTATCGGATCGGCTACGGAGACGTGCGGAACTCGCCAATAGATAGTATTTATTTTCAGATCAATATTTGTCGCATCCGTGCTAACTATTGCGTTTAAATTTGAAGATAAACGTAAAAGGACAAGATCCTGTTTCACGTTGACTACAATTCTATTGTAATCCTCGAAAAATCCCATCAACATACGCAACGGTATAACTATGTTGAACTCTTTACAATCGTTATTTGTTTTACCCACTCCTAGCCAACCGCAATTTCCGAGTTTATTTTTTTCGTGTTCGCGCAAAGAAAGCAAGTTCTTAATGGTGGTCGTTATACCGACATTCCTGGTCCTGTCTATTTCGTTGACTCCGATTTCGTATCTGATATCGTCGAAAAGAAAAGTTATAGCATTATTTATCAAAGACACGTCAGCGGCCGCTCCTCCGTCTTTTGTCGCAGTCAACGTACCTTTTATATGCAGCGTGCTCTGAAAAGGTATCGTAATGACATCTTGTTGATGAATGGGAATACGAATTTCATCGTTATTACCAAACGTAGCGGAGGAGTACGGTCGATGAGTATGGTACTCCAGCCCGGTGAGGGTGTTGTCGTACTGGGCGCTAGGTCCGATTGCCAAAAGGTTTTCCATTGTTCACTTTAAAACCCAAAGATCTGAGGAACCTAACGTTTCGCAGTGTTAACTGTGCCGTCGTCGGACGTAAACTGCTTCTTATAGAAGCGCTCGTTAAATATTAGTCCCATCTCGACGTCTACGTAAATGTAATCGTACGGAAATGTTTTCTCCACGGAAATCTATTATATCGCCGTTCTGATCTCGTAGACTTACAGTGATATTATGAATGACGCTTACGTTGACAGGTAAATATATTACGCTCTGAGGGACTTCTACAATTATAACCGGGCGGTACCTGCGGATAAAATTCGTGCAAAGTATGGCATTCTAAGCCGTTTTGAAACGATCCTGCGACTATATTGCAATCCACGCGTATCACGTTAACCCTGATGATATCTACAGGCCGGTCAGAAGAGTGTTTATGATTTGCCTCTAATTTCTTCTGACTGAACCCCATCAGCTGGCCTATAGACATGGCCTTGTCGAAAAAGATTGCGAGCGAACATTTTATTTCCACTTTGAGTGTGTTATTATTCGGTGTCAATACTAAAACAGTATCGGGAACTAGTTTCGTTTTAATATACCTCTCAATATCGGATATTTCGTACGATCCGGTCGGTAATGAAATCGTGTGAATGTTTTTATCATCGCCGTAATGAAAAAGATTGTTTACATCCTCAACGATATTTGGTATCGAGTTGTATGTTGCCAGATCGATGAAAGCTATTTCCCACTCGCCTTTTGATACATCAATTGGTGGGAAAACGTCACAAGACAAAACGGCAGTGTGATCTGTTAGAACTATACTCATGACTTTAGAAACTTTAGACACAAATGACCGCAAACGACTGAGTTGTCTTTTTGATGTCTCTTGCAGTTATAGTGTACGTTAGCGTTTTCGACAAAATACCTACTTAGTTCAATTGGCGGTCGCAGATTCCCGAAACTATCATAGTACTCTATAGAGTTTCCTCTCTTTTTGTAACATACCCAATGGGTGCCGGGGCCGTTTATACTATCCAAATTCACGATAGCCGATTCGTTTCTTAAAGGTCGTGCAGATAATGTATCTCTCATGTATACACCTCTGAACCACGGTACTCCCAATGCTAAGGCGTATATCTCCAGTTCTATATTAGTCAACGGTCTAATGGGTATACAATCTATCGACGTTTTTTTCGTACATCTTTTCTTCTTCTTCCCGCTACCTTGTTTCTTGTATGGTTTCAAGTAAAGCCCTTTGCCTTGCAGACGTTTCAACAGGTGTTGAACGGTAGGCTGACGACGACGACGACGACGTCTTTTACCGCCGCCAAATGCGGTCTTAGCTTTCATCGTTGCCGTTACTGCCAAAGCAGCAGCGCGTTCACCGAGCGATGCGTCACCCGCTTTGACTCTGCTCCAAGCTTTTCCCGCTAAGATTTCGTCGGCTACGCGTCTTCTATCTGAATCACTGTAGTTGCTGTAGGAGATATCGTGTTGTTTACAGGCTTCGTCAAACGGATTTATACCTTTATCACCGCGTGCCAACCGTGTCTTCAATTTGGTTCCCGGTCCGCAATAATTGTACGAAGGTAAGTGTAATTCGACTGGAAGTAAATCGATGGCTTTATTCAAAACACCAGACACTAGTCCACGTCCTGTCTTTACGACACCGCGTTTACGACTAACAGCTGTTTTCCGTTTGACACCCATTTTATTAATGATTCATAACAGTCACTACGCCTACTTATAAAATATGTCTTTCAAGATTGCATATAACTCTCGGAGTCTAGTCGTCTTCATGCATCGTATTTTCAAAACATCATTACTGTATTTTTAAAGTGGTCCCGTATTTATTATCGCCTATTGACCTTGTCGATCTATTTTTCATTAGGCTTCGACATCTCTCGCATTAGCGTGTCTCGTAGGCTTTGAATAGCCGTATTCAATTGCCTTTGCGAAACAGCATCGTTATCAGCTATACCATCGGCTATCCCCGATAAGCGCTTAGAGTTTAACCAGTAGTAGTCGCCCGTCTCCTCGGATTGCAGAGTGTATTTCTTTATCCAAGATTTAATTTCATGAAGCTGACGAACGTTAACAGCGTCGACATCGGTGAAACCGTCTCGAACATTAGTTATACATTTCCGTTTGCGTTATACATTTCACCGATCGGCAGTAGGGTGAGAAACAGCGTATGTTTCATTAGAAAACCCAGTGTGACCGCATCTTGTTGGTACAAAGTTTTCTTCGACCTGAGCGAGCCGCTTATTTTGAAAACTCCAAACAGTTTTGTCTTTTCGAGGCACCCTATCGTCCACGTATAATTATGTAGCGGCGTCATTTTTATACAAAGGCGCTTTAACATTACATATGGCCACTCCGTGAGCGTCAAATTTACCCTCTGCGTTTTTCGATAAGAAATTATCTCTGACGTACTTCATGTTAATAGCGTCAGAGTCTTTCATAGGCGCCGATACACCGCACACCCTTTGGTCGCCGAAGGAAAACAATCGGCTAGTTTAATCGGAACCAACGATTCCAAGTAGGCTTTCGTTACGGCGTCATCTTTTTCTTCTGGCTCTCCGAGACCTCCCAAAGGCAAGCCTTTTGTATGATATCTATTCTTTATTCGAGTCAAACAGTTTTGTTCGAGATACGTTTTGGATACTGCATCGCCGTCCTCAACGGGTTGGCCTAGACCGCCTACAGAATAGCCTTTAGTGTAGTATTTTTTCCTGTCCTCGTCGAAACCCAAATATTTTTTCGCTATTGTACCCGCATTGACGGCATCGCTGTCCTCAATAGGATCACCAACATTGCGCAATAACTTACCTATCGCGTCATAATGATTACCATCGGGAGTCAGACCTATCCCGTGCTATCCCGATGATGGGGGTGCGGAGCGTTAATCTGGTCCGAAAAACGACCAAACTTATCGACGCTCATCTTATTAATGTCCTAATTTTTCTATTTCCACTGCCTTTTATAAAACCCGCTTTCCTCAGCTCTTCTATAATGGAGGCAATTTCGTTCTCATGGCCCGTATGACCAACCTCTTGAGATGACAAAAGGAGTCGTAACCTATCACAGAGTTCGTTAGGGTTGTCCCAATAGGCATAACCTTTACCGCTATGCAAACCGGTCGGCGGAAATAATCTCGATATAATTGCCTTGTACATGGCGGATTTACTAGCACGGTTTATGGCTAATAGATGATTATAACCTTTCCTATGAACGCTGGTTTGTTCACAGATTTGTTTACAGGTGTTCAGGTCGGCCTTTGTGTATAATGTTTAATCGGGTTTGCGCATAAATATCAATTCATAGAGCCCTTCGGTTCCCTTGTAAGTGTCCGCGTCGATGATGATGTCACCGTTTTCGTCGTCAAACCTTATATACTTATCGCCTATCATAGCAGTACCGTCTCCTGTTATTCGAGGACCGTATGTGTTATCAATTGTATTCCTATTGTCTTTAATCATTCTCAACACGTAGGTCCGCGGTAGACGATGTTTGAACATTGTATGGACATAACGAACACTATCTTCCTGGCCCGCCGGTGTTGATAGTAGCTCTTTAACAACACTACTTTGGCGCATCGGTGTAACTGAAGGTCCAGGCTCATCTGTTGATTCAGCTATTACTTCGGTATCGATGAATTTCGGAACAAGGGTTTGTGAAGCATCATCCTCCATGTCTACATCCATTTCTTCTTCTTTTTTAATTTCCATTTTCGGCTGTGGACGACGAATTTTCGAAATTTCCTTAATGATGGGGCTATATTGTTTAGTCAAAATCCGTTCAGCATCGGCATCGCCGAACTTTATCTGCAGATACTTTCTCTTGATGTTCTCCCTCAAACGGGCGATCTCAGAGATAACTTGCTCCTCCTTTGGTGTCATATTGCGAAATGAACAGTAATTCGACTATCAAATAGCTTTTAAGACAGTTCCAAAGATCGAAAAAACACAGCGTAAGGCTTTTCACGCAATAGGTACTGCACAACCTGTGGAGGCGTCAGCTCCGCTAAAATATTAGAAATAAGACAAAAGAGAGAGATAATCGCGGTCGGTAACGTGACTAAAATTGCAAATGAATAAAATGAAGGCTGGCGGCAGAAACTGATTAACACTTACCCTAAGCTGAACAAAGGGGTTGCGTGCACGGGCGGTTTGATGTCTTCTGGACTTCTGCAGCAGGGCCCTGGGTGGAGTGGTGACTGGCAGACGGCTCGTGCTGTAAAACTTAATAAACGGGGTTCAATTCTATTGCTATTCACAGTTGAATAAGTCTTTAAATAAGTGCGAGCGACTCCGTAACGACGGCTTGTAACGGCGAGGTTAAAGGTGCATTCGAACACGGCACTTGGACTAAAATAATCTACACTTTCGCGGTTAAAGAACATATAACGAAGGTACAACTCGAAACACTTAAATTTATACAGGCGCGGGGCGAACTTAAAGTCCACGAGGTTGGCTAATACGGTTAAAACCTGCAACGGACGTGCTGGTCTGTCCACGGCAAGCAAGAGACTGGGGTGAGGAAAATGTGCGCTAGGTGGGGGTTAGGCGCGCGAAAAGACAGAACGTTGTCTTGAACTATTGACGATAAACCATAGATTGAGCTATCGATTAGACAAGGCACAGCTGATTAAAGTCGATACTGGAGCTGTTTAATCTACCAAAGCTAACTCCAACATTCCGCCCACCAAAACGGATGTTTTTTAATCCGCCCAGGTGGGTAGAGGGCGAAGAACCAGAGAGCACCGGAGACCGAGGGTGCCGAAGAAGAAGTGGTCGGGGTACGAAGAAAGCAAAAAGAGCCGATGAAGTGATTAGCTCCATAAGCTGTGCTGAAGACAATAGACTACCTCCCACCCTGGGTAACCACTGGGTGACGGTGAACGGGGTTGACTGGAAGAAGCGAGGTGCTGAAGATGTAGCGAAGAAATCTATGGATTTGAAGATACTTAAAGAAACGAGGTTGGACAAAATTGCTGAAGAGGCGAAGAAGTCGAGTGAGATTAAGAACTCAAGGAAACGCGGTTGTACCACAAAGGTGCTGAAGAAGCGGTCAAGAGATTAAGGTTGTAGCGGAAAGCCTACAAGCTTATGGACAGGTCGCTTTAATTGTCCATGTGGAGGTCTTGACGGTGACTACGCGGGTTATCCGGTCGGGTCCAGGGTGAAGACGTACGATCCGACCCATTGACCAATGAAGAGGGCTCGGATGTTCTCCAGTGATAAATACAAGCTGACCCTCCTGGAGGGGTGAGGCGTCTTTGTGCCATTTTCAGCGTTGAATCTGCGAGTGTAGGTATTGGGTAGACAAGGTTTTCCAAAACCGATTGGTCATCTGCTGTAGCATAGTCCATCTGGACTTGAGCGCGGGTTCAAAATGTCATTCCTCAGGGAGTGCTAAAAGGGGACGGCCGATGAGAAAGTGTCCGGGCGTAAGGAACGAAGCTCCTTCGTTGGGGTCAGGCGAGACCTCGAAAATGGGTCGACTGTTGAGAATAGCTTCGATGCGTATAAATAACGTAGCTAACTCCTCGAGGTTCAATAACGTAATGCCAAGAGTACGGCGTAGGAGCCCTTTGACGGATTTAACGGCAGCTTCCCAAAGTCCGCCGAAGTGTGGTGCGGCTGGAGGGTTGAAGTGCCATTCAACCCGTTGTGCGGCGAGCTTGCGTTGGATGATTGACTTGGATTGGTCGAGCATCTTATAGACCTCGTGCAGGCGGTTGGCGGCGCCGACAATATTGGTGCCATTATCTGAATAAATGTCTGTAGGCAGACCACGTCTTGCGACAAAACGCTGAAGCGCGGCGAGAAAAGCATCAGTAGAGAGGGCTGATACTACTTCCAAATGTACAGCCTTAGTGGCCATACAAACAAATAGGCATAAGTAAGCTTTCAGGATCTTTGCCGTACGAAGATGGTTGGCCTTAGTGTCGAAAGGTCCAGCAAAGTCAATGCCTACCTTACAGAAAGGTGGCGACGGAGTGACGCGAGAAGACGGTAAAGCTGCCATCATAGGTGGCCGAGGTTTCGACTGTAGTCTAAAGCATCGCATGCAAGCATGAATGCGTTGTCGTAACAACGAACGTAGCGCAACGATCCAGAACTTACCATTGATCATCGCTTGCGTGGTAGGCTGCCCAGCATGTAGGGCGAGGCGGTGATAATGATCGCATACAAGATTGACATAATGATGCCGCTTAGGCAGTAAAATGGCATGCTTAGCTGCGTATGGTATATCAGCATGATTAAGACGTCCGCCCACCCTACGTAGCCCCACTGAGTCGATAAATTGCGTTAGGTTGCGAAGTTGAGCACTGATCGGGACGCCGCGGTGTAGGCGTTGCAACGTTTCGCTGAAGGCTAGCTCTTGTATGAGCTTAACGCAAAGATTTCTGGCGTTCCTTAATTCTTGTACTGAGGGTGCAGCGAATGAAATCTTGGCTACGGTGTTCTTGGCTTTGTAGCGAGTGTTGTGACAATGGCTGGTAGGCTGGGTCTTAATGCGGCAATTGTTAACGAAACGAAGCACGTAAGCGAAGACATGATGCAGCGTGGTTAGATTGGAATGACGCTCAATAACGTTCAATAAGTAGTTAGGCGCTTGGACAGTCGCGCAGAGCACCTGTGGCTCGGTCTTGAGCTCGGTCAGGTCGCGGTTCGGTCCAGTTGGCTTAGACAAACGCCAAGAGGTAGTACATTGTAACGCCCATGGTGGTCCGTGCCACCACTGTGGATGTGTAGCAAACTGCGCGGGTAGACACCCACGGGAAGCAACGTCCGCGGGGTTGTCAACAGTTGAGACGTGGTACCAATGATTGGTCGAAGTGTTCGAGGTAATTTCAATAACGCGGTTGGCAACGAAAGTTTTCGAAAGATGTGGCGGGGTGCTAAGCCAATGCAGCACAATTTCTGAGTCGGTGAAGAAAAGCGTAGCGTTGTCGGCTACAAAATTCACAGCAGGCTGAACAGACTTATAGAGCTTGGCCAGTAAGACGGCGCCGCAGAGCTTCATTCGAGGTATAGTGAGTGTTTTGACGGGAGCCACTCTGCTTTTAGCCTTTAGAAGGCTGACGGAAACTAAACCGTTCCATTCATTTCGCAAGTAGATGGCGGCTGCGTAACCAGCTTCGGACCCATCACAGAAGCCTAATAAATGATGTTTGGCATCACGTGTGCCCACATGTCGAGGTATTTGAATGTCAGCTAACTTAGCGAAGTGGACAATGAAGCTGTCCCAACGACTGCGCAGCGCAGTTGGCAAAGGTTCATCCCATGATAACCTTTCGAGCCACAATTGTTTCAAAAATGACTTGATCCAAAATGTGATAGGCGTAAGGAAGCCCAGTGGGTCGTAGGTGCGTTTCGTAGGCACCGACACAAAGTTTTGAATACGATAAGAAAACGAGTCATTAACAGGATGCCATTGGAGTCCCAATATTTTAATAGCGGTAGAGTCGTCTTGGAATAACAACGGGTGCTCCAGGTGAGAAGATGGCAGCGTCGACAGCAGCGCGGGATCACTGGAAGACCATTTCCTGAGCTCTAGTCCTGCCAGTGCGAAGATGTTAATAAGTTGCCGTATTAATTCCTGGGCGTCCGCGGATGTATCGGCGCCAGTGACGACATCATCAACGTACGTTTGATGAAGAATGACGTGCGACGCAGCAGGGTAACAGTCGCCCTCATCTTTGACGAGTTGTTCGAGTGTACGTAGGGCTAAATAAGCAGACGGGGTAAGCCCGTAAGTGACCGTAGCTAGTTCATACTCCTTCAGTGGAGAATGAGGAGTCGGTCTGTACAAAATGTGCTGATGACGACGATCATCATTGCGTACGGCAATTTGGCGGTACATCATTTTAAGATCCGCGCAGACGGCGTGAACAAACAATCGAAACGAGATAATAACGTTGGACAGGTCCCTTTGTAACTTAGGGCCAGCCAGCAATTGCTTGTTTAAAGAATGCGCGTTGCAATCAGGCGCAGAAGCATTGTAAACTACTCGTAATTTAGTAGTAGAACTATCGGCCTTGAAAACGCAATGATGTGGTATTAAATAATTCGAAGGCTTAACGGCAGGGTACATATGACCTAAAGTCATATATTCTTTCATGAACTGATGATATTGTCGTGCGACATCCGGTTGTCGGCTCAGACGGCGTTCCAGAGCATGATAACTAGCAAGAGCGACATTACGGTTTGACTTAAGTTCGACGGCGTCAGGTTTAAAAGGCAAAGCTACGACATATCTCCCAGTGGCGTCACGTTCAGTAGTGGTGGCAAAAAATTTTCGTAGAGCTGCTCAT
Source organism: Prosapia bicincta (assembly GCA_036971475.1). Lineage (NCBI taxonomy): Eukaryota > Metazoa > Arthropoda > Insecta > Hemiptera > Cercopidae > Prosapia > Prosapia bicincta. Next base: position 92,789,270 of record JBAIZL010000005.1, read on the forward strand.
CAGGGCTCAACAAGTTAGACTCGTTTACCTCTTCGATTTCCCAAAATCGTCGCATGTTTTTGTCGATAGACTTGAGCGAGGTGATAAACACGCTTGGTTGTTGTGGCGTACTGTAAGGTACAGATCCCATAATGACCCAACCTAAAAGTGTGTTAAGTGCCGATGGTTGGCCATGAATGATGGTACGAGGCCCGTTGATAATTATTTGCGTGAAGACATCGGCGCCCAAAATAATGTCAACAGGGGCAGGTGATTCGAACTGAGGATCAGCTAACGGTAAGTGCTGATATTGAGCGCTTAAAGCAGAGGATAATTTATCAGCTGGCAGCGGGTCAGTCATATGGTTGAGCACAGCGGCTTCCGTAGTCAGCATGACGCCAGGGTCATGTCGTGAGAATAAAATTAAAGTTACGTATTCGTGAATACGTGTAGACTTGGCAGCGACGCCAATCAAAGACAGGTTCGATCTTCGAGTAGGCAGGCTCAACATATCGCTAGCTTGTTTCGTAATGGCAGATATCTGACTGCCGGGGTCGATAATAGCTCTTAGAAAACGAGGTTGACCATAATGGTCCTGTAGGACGACTTGCGCGGTACCCAACAGGGCGAGAGACGAGGTAATGTTGCATGACAAAGAACGAGGTTGAGCTTTAGTATCGATTTGATGGCTAACGGTTGGCCTAAGGCGTCGTGGGGCGGCTAGTCACTGCTGCGGCGGTGCGTCGTTGTGCAGCAGTGTGTGATGTGCTTGGCTGCATTGTATACAACGATGACGAGACTGACACTGAGCTTGATAATGAGAGCCGAGACAATTATAACACCGTTGTAATTGTGAAATAGCGTCAATGCGTTCCGCTATGGTAAGAGAAATAAATCGTTGACAATTAATGATGCAGTGACCTTCTCCGCAGTAGTAGCATTTACCTACACGCGTGGTAGGCGCGTTAGACTGATTTAGGTTAAGCGGTGGCGAGCGATTGCGAAATGTTGACGTTCTAGGCGCACTCATAATAGGCAACAAGTTAGGTTGCAGTGGTTGATTAACCGGTTGCATAGTGACTGGCGCAGCACGTTTGGACTGAATAATACCTTGGGCGTCCTTATTCTGATGGCCATTGTCATTTGACGCCACTGATTGAAATATAGGGCTGTGACCCAAAGTGAGGTTAGATTCAGACAAGTAATTATTCGGTTCAAGGGCCCCTTGAAACCCGGGTTTATCCATCGATGACACCAACACGCGGGGTCTTTGACCACGTCCGGCGTTTGCTACAACCACGGCAGCTGGTTGGCTAAGCATCTCCAGGGCTCTAGCCTGTTCAGTTATAAAGTCGTTCAATAATTTATATGTCGGCATGCGGTTAGTGCCTAGTCGGCTTTCAAAACTTAATCGTGTCTTGGCATCCAGATTATTAATTGCCATAGAGAACAATAAGAAATCCGCTAAGTCTTCGAGAGGTATAGCTCTTAATGCACAGACGGCATTAGAGTGCGCGGTTAAGAAACGATTTAGTTCCGCGGGTGAAGCATTATTGATGCGCTGAATGTCTTTAATTATGTTAAAGTAATGATCTGCGAGACGTCGCGGGTTCGCGTATCGGTTACGCAACGCATTGTAAGCAATGTTGTAATTTGCTTCGGAGATGGAAAGCCCGGTGACGATGGCCAGTGCATCTCCCTTTAAGACGGACTTTAAATATTGAAAACGTTGGATGTTGCTAAGCGCCTCATTGTTATGTGCCATGGAGTCGTAATCGTAATAAAATCGGTCCAGTCGTCGCTTTGACCCGAAAAGCTTGGCAAAGTTAGACTTGGAAGGTTAGGTGAAGTCGGTGTTGATTTGACAGGCGAGGTCGAGGTAACCTCCGTCTTAACGAGGTTAGGGTATTTTACTATCATGGGCAGATAGGTGTCCTAAAATTGACGTTTTGCTATAAAGACATTCGCGACAAATTCGGAAGCTTGACTGTCAAAAGTCTGCTCCGCGCGGTCAGAAGTTTCGATAAAATCGACATGAAGTCGCCTGACTTCCTGCGCTATGCCCTCAGACATTTCACTATCACCGAGCAAGCTGTTTACTTGCTCTAAATCACTGCATATAGCCTTCAACTTATCAAGGCAATATGCGTTGTTATTAGCCATCGTGACAAAATTTAAATTAACAAAAAACAAAATTTAAATTAAATTGCAATTATGTTTAAACCAAAACCAATGACTACACAATGGTACATTTAATTACGAAAAAGTGGACTGTATAATAAAGTTAGTATAAGACATAACGTTTTACAAATCATAAGCATTAGATTAGAACGGCTGCAAGTTTTCCTTATTGAACAGGATAAATCTACAGTGTAGCTTTCACGGATCAATATTGAGCCTATTGAGCCTAACTTGTTTAGTCAAGTGAAAAACATGATAATATACGTAATTACTTCAGTATAGGAAGACATAGCTCAATTGATTCTTTTTATCTCGGTCAAACGTACAGTAGGATTCCCAAGCTTTTAATCCGAGACAATACCAATCTGATTGTTGTATTTAAACAGGACGATATGAATTTAAGACACATTCATTCGGATCACGTAGGCACGGACGTGTCGTTCAACACTTTCAAAAAGCTCTGCGAAACAGCCTGGAAAGAGAAATTCGGTTTTATAGTAATAGATAAAGACAGCGATATAGATCAGGGTCGATACAGAATCGGGTTTGATTCCTTCGTAAAAGATTTATAATGCGTATATACACTTATAATGATATTTCGCCATATGCTAATAGCGGCACTACGAAAACACCAAAATCAAATTTATGTTGTTTCTATTATCCCGATAAGAAGAGGTTTTGCGGAAACTACTGTAGCCGTACGAATAGACATGGACATGTATTTAATAGGCGCTGCTGGAGACATAAGCGGTTCGGATCGTACAGCAAGAGCTTACCGCCTATAATTCTGTTAATGATCACATCCGCAAATAGAATTTATAATCGAGACATTTGGATTAGGTTCATGCACGAATGTGATAAAGGAGGTGTACCACTTGAATTGATATTATACAATGAACACATGTTGAAAGGAACTGTTCGCCATCCGCAAAACTTGGTATAGTAATAGATAAAGACAGCGATATAGATCAGGGTCGATACAGAATCGGGTTTGATTCCTTCGTAAAAGATTTATAATGCGTATATACACTTATAATGATATTTCGCCATATGCTAATAGCGGCACTACGAAAACACCAAAATCAAATTTATGTTGTTTCTTGCACATGGCTTGGATGGGCGCAGCCGGCTGGATGTGGTAAATTGTTTCACAGTATAAGTTTATTTTTATCTACCCACGAGTTGTGCTTTTTATCGAAACCTTGCCATTTCACAAGAAGCTTATCTCCTTTCCGGCGCAAAACCTTTTCCACCAAATAAACGTCTCCAACATTTGTTCGACTTAATTCTTCAGCATAAAACCCACCTTTTAATATTTCACCTCTCGAATCTTGTAAAATGTAGGTTTTAGGTGAGGACGGTACAAGAGCGAACACGGTAAATACTTCTTGCGTCCAGTTTGGATAAAATCCTTTCGAAAAAACGTTTTTGTATTTGGATATTCTAACTCTATCGTCTACCTGGAATGATCGCGATTGAGGTATAGTACGACTATTTACTTTGTCTTTTATTCTAGCCAACAGCATTGCTTCATGTTTTTTTCTCACCTGACACGGTTTCATACCAATAGTACTGTGTACGGTTTTGTTGTATGACTTTACAATATCATCTAAAAAATCAGTCCATTTATGACTACCGCGAGCCGTGAATTCTAACCACATTTTACTTTTCAAAGTTCTGTTTAACCTTTCTACGATAGAAGCTTTTTTCTCGGTGTAAGTGTGATAGTGATTAATTTTATAGGTTTTCAATAAGTTTGAACAGATTTGTTAAACTATTCTTTACCCTGATCGGTCTGAAAATTCTTCATACTGTGTTTCTCTAGTATAGACTTTAATGCTGAAGCTACTTCGGAACCGGTTTTAGATTTTATCGGCACCGCAAACGCAAATTTTGATAAACAGTTAATCATAGTCAATATATACTTATAGCCTTTGTTTTCCTTTGCATAGGGAATCATCTCAACTAAATTAGCTTGATAAAGATCGTTTACACCTTTCAAAGTAACACTACGTGTTTTAAAATTTCTACGAGCCGGCTTATGAAGCTCGTTAGCAATAGCGCGTCTAACGTTCATTTCAAAACTGACCACCTTGATTTTACTTTTGGTACTTTTAAACCAACTGACTAGGTTTCCATCAACACCCAGGTGGTACAGTCCGAAGTCGTTCTTGTTTTTTGGAAGCTTCCCCGGGAATGTGAAGCATTCCAAGGCCTATCCTCGCAGGCGATCAGTTTTTGTCGTTCAATTTTACTTTTAATCCCATCCACACACACATTCAGACTTATAGACAATTAAGTCGAGACAGAGGACCATTCAACCTAGGTTTCACACACACACACACACACACACACACTCGTGCAACAAATATTTTATACCTTTTGCAAAAAGGTATTTTATTCAATACAAACACACAATCTGTCAAAACAGAAGCTATGTTCTTTTGTTGCTACAACACTTATCCATTCACACAACCTTATAGGCGATTAGACCGTGACAGAGGGCCCATTCATTCAGCCTAGGATCTCCACACAGCATAGGTCATACAAAAACTAAAATGGAACGACTTGATTTCACAACATAATACCGTTCAGGAAGATGGGAATCATTCTATTCGTGGAACCTTACAGTACCCATAAGGTAGCGTATCAAAATCCCCGTTACGTTTTCTTATCGCACCTGTGGCTCTCAACAATTTTGTTTCACACACAGTAACAACACCATGATCCTTTCTGCGACGTATACGCGATTCATCGACCAATATGCTATCCTCCTCTATTTGTTTATTCAATACTAGTTTCTTTAAAGAATCGAAATTTAAATAAACTGAGGTGCGGAGATTTAGAGTCAGTCCTTTAATTTTGCAAACTGTAACGGTTTTGTCATTTTCCGGACACATTACCTTGTAGCCGTACGTTTTCGGACCTCCCGAAACAAATTCTGTTATGTATGCAGAAGGACCATAGTCAGCCAGTTCGTCTGTCATCTGCCCCAAGTAGTCTCCTGTCGATATATCGTGCGTACCGTCCTTGTGGAGATAAATGACACTATCTGTGTCGTAATAGAGGACCTGTGATCCCAACACGTCCAAATACTCATAGAGCTTAAGACGAGCATGGGCTGTAGTGAATGCAGCGCGAACGACATTTACTGTTGGTAGTACATCACAGGCGTTGTCAGTGTAGCACCAGTTCACTACGACAACGTCCTGGTTAACCTCTTGTATATTGATTACATTAATTGACGGCGACGTTAACAATTTGAACAGTTCATTAGGCTCTCTTACTATTGTAGTCTTTGCCTGGTTTTCACGTTGTCCAAACTTACCCCAAAAGGAGTTTAACATTAGTTTAGCCAACGACCTGGCACCAGATTTTTTTCAATTTTCAACGGGTCAAGTCTAACCCCTTCGTTGTAGAAATAGCTTTGGACATAGTCTATTTTGTCTTGTTCAGAACGACACCATTCTGGGTAACCTGAAGCCTCCTGCTTTATTTTTAAAAATGTATTAATATAGTCGGTAAACAGTCCATTCCCTTTGTCAAATGAAGCCATTTCGTATTGCCAGAGCTCATACATTTCCAATATCACGTAACCTTTCTGCACAGCTTTGCGTATCTCATCCATAGTCCATGTTCCTGTCAACGCCCGTTCGTCAAGAGAATGAACACAGTCTCCAGGTATAAGGTTCTCGCCACATGTACGGCATAGGATGAACATCAATTTATCGTTCATCCTGACCGGCAGCACAAGATGATACAGATCCCGAGGAGGTAGGACCGTACATTTCAGGAGGCCGTCAGCACACATTCCGACTGCTCTACACTCATTATTACCGACGTGTATTATCGGATGTCCTATCGGATATTCGCGGTACTTACACACCCAGGGGTACAAGGGGCAAACATCAATGTACCGAATTTTCTCGTTCTCTTGACACATATGGTACGATTTTACATCCCCCGTGCGACCGCCGAAAAACGCGTCTCGAGGGTTTAGTGGTGTGAGGTGCGTTAGAGGTGGGAATCAAGGTATGCCATAGTTTTGTTTAATTTTTTCTTCCTATAAAATTCTCACTCCCACATCTCGACAACATTGGGACAACTTAGCCATCTTAGCTTTAGTCCTGATCGGTCGTGCACTATGAGTGTCTGACGGGTCATCGATCAGAGGTGAATCACGCCCAAATGTGTAACAGTTTGGACATCCGTGCCAGTAACAGTCGTGAAATTAATATACGGTCTTCGTTTGGTTACATAGTCCGTCGACCTTTATACCGTCTACTTTAATTTCACAACCTCTCCAGTCGATAGCCGTTCTGGTCTTCGATCCATGCGAGCCACTGTAGAGCGATGGCGGATTGATTATCGACGCGTCTGTACCCATTCTTTAACAGTATGCCTATTGTGTTTGGCTTGAGAAAATTTCTTCTGAACGCTAGGCTACACGCGCTAGCAATAGTGACGGCCTCGAGAAACGGATCTACATTGCATTCCCGCAAGAACGAAGCACGAAACTTTATACAGGCTTGAGCTAATATATCAACATCAGAGAGGCAATATTCGAATATTTCCGTTTGAAAATTGAACACATAACCGTTGGAGATCTGTTCATCGTACCACTGTAAGAATTTTGTATTGTTCTTTTCGAACATTGAGTCAGGACAGTAGTATTCCTTTCCAGGAATAGGACCTACATAATTTCCTTGGCCACTGTGTTGAAAAGGTGAGGAAAGTAACCTTTCTTTTTTTCGGGAGGTAGGTCGAACGCTTCAGGGAGTTTAGACAATGCCATTGGCATATAGTTTAGAGAATCGATAAAATTTACGTTATCGATCTCCATCAAAATAATCCTAGTTCCACGCACTATCAATTCAGGTGTAAACTGAGTTTCTTCCAGAACGTATTTCAAAAGGAATTGAAAATCAAATGCCTGTCTATTATGAGCGATAACGCACACCTTTTTAAACGTTTTACGCACATCCATTATGTAGGCCATGAACCCGTCAACTGGACTCTCTTTAAAAACACGAGTTCGTGGCGTACAATTACGACAGCGTTCGCCATTTATGCATTACAACAGTACTGTTGAGAAATGCATAAATTTACCCTGTGAACGTGAGCGCTATCAAGGACTTCGTCTTGACGCGTTTCCAGATCGAAAAAAAGAAACATGAAATCTTTAACTTGAGGCTTTTGGGCATTGATTTTCATGTAACAACGATGGTTAGCCGGTTTGTACTCTAAGCACATTTTACAATAAACCTCTCCACACTGATGTGTGGTTTTACGATCTAGAGTAAATATTAGCTTCTCACACATTAAACATTTTCTAATATACTTGCAAACGCTTACGGAATGTGTGTTGAAACATTGCCGGTTCATAAAGTGACGGTTACAGTCACCGCATTGAATACCTCCGTTGTCGTCTAGCACACACGGCGGAGACCGTTTACAAGAATAACAGATAGCTGACCATCTGTGTTTGCTTAAAGTGTTGTACGTTGTTCGACATGCTTCACAGTAGAAATGACACGCAAACGCGCTAGTTAAACTGGTAATCACATTAAAATGGGACTTGTGAAATAGCAAATTTATTTTATACTTGGGATTGTTCACATTACCTTCAAATAACACATGCCTACCTCTACTACCGTAACTGTACACCGTGATTTTATATTCTGTCAAATGATTTTGAAACGCTTGTAACTCATTCACACCGGCACCTGACTCGGTAATTTCTACATTAGCGTCAGCCATTAGTTGCTATGCCCTAACGGTCTGACGTTTACCTTTGTTCTGTATTATAGCTTTATATTCTTTGTCATTTTGCGCCCGAGCAATGCCAACCACAAGAGCACAAGGCAAGCACAAAGCATCTTTATTTTTAATTACAACGATTCCCGTTTTGCTGTGACACTCTTCGTCAAAGTTATTGTAAATCCCACGCCTACGTCGACCCCGGCCTACAGGTACTCTAACCTTGGTACACGATACCTGGAAGGTGTCACCTGACATAAATCCCTCAACGTTACTCTGGACTATTCCGCCAAAAACGCTCCAAAGCCTGTCTGACTTTATTTCCGAAGCAGGTCTGAAGGCTACGTACCCAGGTGTGCGATTCTTAAAGTTTATGCTAGTCATAGTAAAACCAAGTCGATCTTCGTCTGTTGTACCCCTAGTCACAGATTCAACCAACTCTTTAAGTCCCTGTCTAACCCATTCAATCTCTTGTACACCTTCAGGGGGTGTATTGAATTTAAAAACAATTTTATTCCCGTATAAACGGAATTTCTTTACATAGGTTTGCACATTAGAAAAAAATATACACGGCCATAATATAAATTTTATTTTAAGAAGTCAAATTAGAAACAGAGATAGGATAACAATCACACTTACCTCTTTGCAGTCAGAATGAGACCCGAGTATACTGTGCTAACTGTTATTTAGCTAACTGTTTATTAGAAACAGAGATAGGATAACAATCACACTTACCTCTTTGCAGTCTGAATGAGACCGGAGTATACTGCCCTACCTGTAATATACGGGTTTATATAGCCACCTGTTTAGAGTGGGAGACATAGGTCAGCGATTTCTAATCCTTTCACTGCACGACACAACCGCGAGTGGGAGTGAAAGTTCAACGATTTCACACTGCACGACACAAACTCGAGTGCGGGAAAAGGTCAATGATTACTAAACTTTCCGTTGCGTGACACAACCGCTTTGGGCAACTACGTCATGGGAACTACACAAAGGACGCGTGGGGAGTTGCACAGTATATAAGCCGGTACCAACATACAGAGAGCATCAGTCTTCAGCGCTTTGCAGTTAGGTGCGCTGTGTGGGTTTTATCTTAATTATGAATACTGCAAGTCAGCTCTCCAAAAGTTCGACAGTTAACCGGTTCAATGCGGTTCCGGTTTACGAGCGAATTTTGGTGTCGTTAAAGTCGTTGGCGTTGAATAAAGAATACGGCATTATCTGTGCGAAACTCGTAACAACCGTTCATGGCTCGTCTATTCAGGTTGACTTTGATGACGACGATATAAAAAAGACTACTTTTTTTCCGAAACGGTATACCGCTATAGTGAAAGATTCCGATCTTCCGGAGTTGGAGAAATGCAAATTTGTCATTACACGTCATGTCGGTAAGACGGTGATAATGGAAATACGGCCGTAAATCGTATTTATTTTCAAGGGTTTGACATATTTTAATGGAGTGGTCACCACTGATTACAGCGTGGCTGGAGCTGTCTTCACTGGGATGAACTATTAGAGTTCATCCCACGGGGAGCTGGCTTGAGCGGTTCCGGTTTACGAGCGAATTTTGGTGCCTTCGTTGGCGTTGAATAAAGAATACTGTATTATCTGTGCAAAGCTCGTAACAACCGTTCATCTGTTCAAGTTGACTTTGATGACGATATAAAAAAGACTACTTTTTTTCCGAAACGATACTGCTATAGTGAAAGATTCTTCTGGAGTTGGAGAAATGTCGGTAAGACATGGTGATAATGGAAATACGACAGTAAATTTATTTTCAAGGGGGTGACATATATTAATGGAGTGGTCACCACTGATTACAGCGTGGCTGGAGCTGTTTTCACTGGGGGGCGAACTATTAGAGTTCATCCCAAAGGGAGCTGAATATGTGCAAAGCTCGTAACAACCGTTCATGGCTCATCTGTCAAGTTGACTTTGATGACGATATAAAAAATAATACTTTTTTTTCCGAAACGATACTGCTATAGTGAAAGACTCGGATCTTCCGGAGTTTGAGAAATGTCGGTAAGACATGGTGATAATGGAAATACGACAGTAAATTTATTTTCAAGGGGTGACATATATTAATGGAGTGATCACCACTGATTATAGCGTGGCTGGAGCTGTTTTCACTGGGACGAACTATTAGAGTTCATCCCACTTGGGGAGCTGACTTGATTAACGAATACTCTTTTAAACAAATACTTATTTATCGATTTATTTCAGAAACTATCGATTTATTTCAGAAACACGATGACCGATAGAGGAAATCAATCAGAGGTGAGTATGAAATAGTGTGTTCTTTTTTTTTGTTAAAGTTTTTATGTTTCGTTATTGCAATTTTTCATTGGTTTTCAGTCTAATGACACAACTAACAACGACGATTCTAGCTACGATGAAACGGGCATTTGGGAAGACAACCATGCTAACGAAATCGATCGTAACAGACGTAGCCCATCAATATTACGAAGGGTTGCATGGACACCGTACCATAGACGCCAATCGATGGTTGATCATAGCGGGGAGACTACGTCACAGGTAATTATAGACAATTTAGATTATTAACAGTTTCATTTTCATATCTAAAATTGCAAATGAATAAAATGAAGGCTGGCGGCAGAAACGCCTAATCGACAAATAATAACAGTGTTTATCACTAATTAAGCCTCGGGAAAATAGGCACAAGTTTATGTTAAAAGTATTTGGAACTGATTAACACTTACCCTAAGCTGAACAAAGAGGTTGCGTGCACGGGCGGTTTGATGTCTTCTGGACTTCTGCAGCAGGGCCCTGGGTGGAGTGGTGACTGGCAAACGGCTCGTGCTGTAAAACTTAATAAACGGGGTTCAATTCTAATGCTATTCACAGTTTAATAAGTCTTTAAATAAGTGCGAGCGACTCCGTAACGACGGCCAATCGATGGTTGATCATAGCGGGGAGACTACGTCACAGGTAATTATAGACAATTTAGATTATTAACAGTTTCATTTTCATATCTAATAAGGTTTTTTCTTTCAGGAAACAAACATTACGACTCCTCCTAGAGTACCTTTGACTGATCGTAGCAACACCGCCCACCCAACATCGGTGATTATTAATGAACTGCCTTTACCGTTTCCAAACAATTTAGATTATTAACAGTTTCATCTAATAAGCGTTTTTCTTTCAGGGAACAAACACACCTTCTAGAACCAGAGGGCCTTTGACTGATCGTAGCAACACCGACCACCCAACGCCGGTGATTATTGTATTCTTAATAAATTATTAGTGTTATATTCTTATTTGCTCATTACTAATACATTGTATTTTATAGGCTGCAATATTAGATCAGGTTGTAAATAGACTCAGAGATCGAGCTTCTTATTCGGGGGAACTAGATGAGGAACTAAAGCACATACAAGGACTCGAGCATTCCCGTATCGACTGTTTCCTTTGCTTAGGAAGTAGGACACGGTATCCTCCTCAATATTCAGTAAGTTTTATTGTACGATGATAATAGCAGTAATATCAGAGGGTTATAATTGAATTTCATTTCTAATTAATTTTCTTAGACGGCTGTGGGAAACGCACGGGCAACTGCAGCTCGTAGAGTATCGGCTGATGCACTTCAGATACTAAAAAGACTCGTAACGGACTTAGAGGCAGCGTTTCAAAGAGATGGATACAAGGAAAATTTCTATGCGGTCGGCGTATGGCGGATAATGATGAGCGATCTAGATAAGCTACTCGAAGAGGGCCGAAGAAGAGTGGCTGTCGCTGAAGCGGCGGCGATAATGGCCGATCGAATCCCTTCAGGCGTAGTCGTAAGTGTTACAATTTGTAAAACCTGATATTTATGCTATTCATTTACAGAAAATTATCTTCTTTGTTTTGTATGTTGAAACAGAGAAGAGCAGATTGTAGGAAACAGTGGCTATCGTATAGCAGACTGCACTGTCTGCTTAGAACGACCACCATGCACTGCCATCATACCCTGTGGTCACGTTTATTGCAGGGAGTGTGCGGAAAGGGTTCAGAGGTGCCCCATATGCAGGAAACCCGCAGACAGACGCTGCCGACTATTTCTGAACCTGGAATAATTGTCCAAAATATCATAGTTAATCAAGTCTCCCCTCTAAATTCTGTCAATTCCCAGATTTATATTTTATTCACGTAAATGTATAATCCTGTATTTATATTCATATTTTTAACACAATAAAAATTTATTCTTATACAAATACACGTTTTACTCTTATTTCATACAACCAAAACAACATCCATCACTCACGACATACTTGTACCCCCATCTAACCACAACACACAACTGACTACATCGTAGCTCAGTCGCTAGCGTCACACGCCAGCAAACCAAACGTCCACGGTTCGATTCCCCAATACGCATTTATATTTTTTCATCTTCAAAAAATTACGTCAAGACCAGAACAAAATGGCCCTCCCGATCCAGGGCACCAATCATACACTAGGGGCGGGGTTTACACCAAAACAAGATGGCCCTCCCGATCCAGGACACCAATCAACCACTAGGGGCGGGGCTTAGCTGGTGGTGGGTGTCACTAATACGGCTCTCTCATTGGGGGGATAAAGTATACTCATATCTACTGATAAGTACAAAGGCTGATGAAGGTGTTGCAGGGTAACCTCAACAGATGTAGGGCCGCTGATGGGTTGATTGATCAACTGGTACTGGAGACAGGAACTGGAATCGCAATCATCAGTGAGCCATATCGTAATAGAGGAAAACCAACATGGTTTACGGACGAATCTGGAATGGCAGTAATCTGGATCACGGACCAGCCAAAGATCCTTGTCAGTAGGAGTGGTTCGGGAAGTGGTTACGTTTGGATTAGAAGCGGGAACTTGACATTCGTCAGTTGCTACTTCTCTCCAAATGAGGGTATCCGGATTTATCAGGAGAAACTGGGCAGTATGGAGGACTCAGTGAGAGAACTTGGTGGACGAATTGTAATAGCTGGAGATTTCAACGCCAGGGCGGTAGAATGGGGAATGCCGCGTGCAAATAGAAGAGGCCAACTTCTGTTGGAAATGGCAGCTAGACTAGGGCATAGGATCTTAAATACAGGCAGCACCCCAACGTACAATCGACCAGGCTATGGGTACTCAATTCCGGATGTGACGATGGTATCTGAAGAAATGGAACGGGGATGTGGAGACTGGCGAGTGCTCCCAGACTATACGTGGAGCGACCATGATTATATAGCTTTTGATATTGAAGAAAGGAATGTCACACCTCATTTCATGAACCGATGCCAGTCAAGGTGGAATGTAGGGAAATGGATAAAGACATGTTGGTTGAGACGTTAAGTTTTATGGTGCATTGTAATCCGGTCTGCTACCCAGATTCACCTAACGTAAGAGACGTAGAAACTGCCGTTAAACACGTAACACGCATTATACGACAGGCCTGCGAAATGGCAATGCCTAGAAAGAGCATCCACAAAGCAAGGCAGCAGGTTTATTGGTGGAGCGACGATATAGCCGACCTTAGGCGGATATGTCTTCAACTCAGACGGAAGGCACAGCGAGCTCATGGCGGGGTTAATGCAGCAGCTCTATCCTCAGAGTACAAAGAAGCAAAAAAAGCTTTAACTAAAGCAATCAGGCTAAGCAAGGAACGGTGCTGGAAATCCCGCTGTCAAGAAATTAATGAAGACCCCTGGGGTATGGGCAATAAGTTGGTTACACGCAAGCTGAGTAGTGGATGCTCTGACCAGGCATTGAGTGCCGGCACTATGAGAAGAATGGTAGATGCACTTTTTCCTGATCACCAACGTCCAGTCCCACTTGGAGCACCATGTGAGAATATCAATGTTCCTTTGTTCACTGAAGCAGAATTGTCGACGGCAGTAATGTCTTTAAAAAATGGGAAGGCCCCAGGACCGGACGGAGTCCCATCGGAGGTATTAAAGATTGTCGCCCGAACCCAACCATATCTTTTACTGGATATGTTCAATGCTTGTTTGAAGGTAGGCATATTTTCTTCTCCCTGGAAAGTTTCGCGGCTGGTGCTGATTAATAAAGGGAAGGGATCTCCCGACTCTCCGTCATCATACAGACCGTTGTGCATGCTGGACACGACAGGGAAGGTAATGGAAAAGCTGATAAAACCGAGGCTGAGAAACGCAATACAAGCAGCAGGAGGCCTTACCATGAATCAACATGGGTTTCGGGAGAGCCATTCGACAATAACGGCGATAAAGCAGGTGATAGAGGCTAGGGAAATGGGAGATCGCGTGTGTCATGGGGCCAGATGTGACACTAGATGTAAACAATGCTTTCAACTCGGTCAGCTATAATTGAGGCCCTAAAGCAAAAGTTCATTGTTCCACAATATCTACTGACTGTTATCAGAGATTATCTGAGAGATCGCCGGCTGACTTGGACGGCCGAGGGAAGACAGTGGACAAAGGAAATTACAGCTGGGGCTGCTCAAGGGTCAGTATTGGGACCAGACCTGTGGAACGTGGCATATGATGGCCTGCTTAGATTAGAAATGCCAGACGACGTATATCTAGTGGGCTACGCTGACGACGTTGCGGCTGTCATTACAGCCCGTAGCACCGAGTTGGCGCAAGTGCGGCTGAACCAGGTTATGCGAAGGATTAACCGATGGATGGAGGAGAACGGATTGGAGTTAGCAGTTTCCAAGACGGAGATGGTGCTGCTGACAAGATCGAGGTTGCCGATGGTAGTTGCAATGCTAGTGGGAGAGGACACTATCTACACTAGGAGAACGGCCAAATATCTTGGAGTAGTAATGGGCAACAAGCTTACGTACGGGGAACATCTTCGTATGACCTGTGACAAGGCTGCGGTGGCGACCTCGTCACTCGCGAGATTAATGGCCAACGTCGGCGGCCCAAGTGCAAGCAGGCGCCGGCTCCTGTGGTCTGTGGTGCAATCTGTCTTGCTGTACGGTGCTGAAATCTGGGCAGATGCTGTTAAAACACGTAGAAATTGTGTCAGATTAAACTCAGTACAGAGAATGGGGGCATTAAGAATTGCGAGTGCCTACCGTACTGTTTCGTTGGCTGCAGTGTTGGTGGTGGTAAGTATTGTGCCAATTGACTTATTGGCTCAAGAGAGGAAACTCGCCTATACCTCCAGCAAGGATGTAGGTAAAGTGGAGGCAGCGAAGAGAGCTAAGGCCAAAACCATGGCTGAGTGGCAGCAGCGATGGAATACTGAACCAACAGGGAGATGGACGTTCATCCTGATTAACAACGTGAAGGAGTGGACAGAACGCAAACACGGAGAAGTTAGTTTTTTCATGACACAATTTCTGACAGGCCACGGCTATTTCCGTGCATATCTTTATAGGATGGGAAAAGTCTTATCAAAGTACTGCCGGGTGTGTAACGATTGTATTGATGATGCAAGACACACATTTTTTGAGTGTGGCAGATTCGCAGACCAGAGGAGCCGGTCGATGGCACGTGCCGCGGGTCTCTCAACAGAGAATATCGTGCGGATGATGCTTGCATCTGAAGATAATTGGAGGACTGTAGAATGGTATATCGAAACCATCCTACGCTGTAAAAAAGAAGAGGGATGGTTAGATCCATGATAGAGGGCACTAGATAAAAGGCACCACCTCGAAGTAATGCTTCGGCGGTCCCGGGGTGGAATCTCTGCCTGGGAAAGACGGGTTTTAGTGGGTATACTCTCATGTAGAGCCTAGTGCAATGTCGAGAGGAGTCCCACACTATGTGCATAAAGCATTTCCCGTAGTTTAAAAAAAAAATAATAATATTAATAGTGATTAACGGTAACAATAAGAACGGTTCAATAATAAAGGTCCAATAATAGCAGTAACAGTAATAGTAATAAAAGTGGCAATAATAACTTATTAAGTAAGTGTAGGCCTACTTACTGATATTTATGTTTACTCACTGACATAAAAGACTACTTGTACATGAAGAGTACTCCTTGTCATCAAAGAGTTAAAACTGACATAAAAGACTCCTGACTGATATTAAAGAGAACTAACTGACATTAAAGCCTACTCACTGATGATATTTAAGACTACTTACTTACGTTAGATAGTATTTACTTGAGATGCTACTCACTGTTATTAAAGATAGGAACAAATGCGATGTGTGGGAGGTAGGACGGACATTGTTATAGTGCTAGAGAAAGGTTGGTGACTGAATTAAACATTAGGAAACTGACGACAGGATGTGCTTGGCGTTTGTCTAAGATTTTGTCTACCACAATCGGATTTCCCTGCAATATGAAGGTAAGGAAGAGAAAAATCGATAATGTAAATAGCAACTTTATTTTTATTAGTAGGACGTGCCTCACATTTTACAGCAAACGAAATAAAATCTACGAGACGAGACACGTTTCTTAATCTGGGACCATTTGGCTGCGTCCAGTCTTATATTGATTTAGAAACAAGAAAATGTAGGTTTTCTGTAGGACTTACGTTATTTTGACGTAGCTAAATGTCTCACATACTTTGATATTAAAATAGTGTCGAATATTAAAATATATAATATATATTAAATTGAGTAAAATATCGCAGTTCAAATTATTTTCTTTCTTCGAAACTTACATTCATAACTTATATATTCATACAAATTGCAAACACGTACACGCATACAAACACACACGGAAATATATATATATATATTAGGTTAGTTCTAGTAAAGCTTGAAGATTATTTAGGAATCTTTGGACTAGATAGAAGACTGACAGACTTACCTAGTTGGCAATAGTCCAAAACTGCAATCTCGTGAAAATAACTAAATAAACACATATAAAAAATTAACACACTATTGAATTAATTCGACCACACAATGATCTTTAGGAATCAAAAAAGAGAAAAAAAAGGCTGACAAAACAGAAAAAAGTGATATAATATTTGAGTACATTTTTCTGCTTTTACTAACATTACAATATTTTCCCTTGTTGAGGCGTTTCGAAATTACTCTCTTTTTCAAATTTAAAAAGTAACTTAATAGTGAATTTAAATAGCACTATTTAAGTTTTCAAAATGAAGTCATTTAAAAATATATTGTCGTGTTAGGGAGAACAGGTAAATGTATTTAAATATATACACATATTTTTAACTGAACTGAAGATGAGTATATTAAAAATTTTAAACAAAATCTCTTAACAAAAAAAAATATTTCATTAAAACTTCTGTTCGTTTCAATGCCAAAGCAGAAACTAACTTCAGAGATAATTAGTATTCCTTCGATAGGTAGTTTTCGTAATAATTGCCTTTGAAGACCAGGTGTTTTTTTATTGAAATGTAAGTAAGAATATAATAAAAAATGATAATAATTTTCGTGTAATTGTTTTATTTAAAATACTTTAATTTAAAACAGTATATTTGACAATAATCGATAACAATTATTTTCAATTCAAATACCACTGGTAGTGGTACAGATGTGTAATAACAATGTATGCATCCATTGCCAATACTTGGAATACATTTATTTAGTTGGAGAATTGGAAGTTGTAGGGATGAAATTACATTTTATGATGGAATTACTTCAAAGAGTATACGATTCCCCCCTCCTCCCTTCCTCTGCCACCCTTATCATTCGATTGAAGCAGAACTGATTGCAGAATGCGTTCCTAGTGACGCGGGTTCATTTATTTCTTTATAATATATCTCTGTACAATAAGTTGAATAATTTTTGTAAGGACAATTTAAATTATCTATAAAAACGAGCACTCTTGACCTATGCCAGACAGAATAATGAATAACAGCACTCGTTTTTCTTTTTTTCAATTCTTTTTATTTGTATCAACTCTCTCTCTCTCTCTCTCTCTCTCTATATATATATATATATATATATATATATATATATATATATATACATATATATATATATATATATATATATATATATATATATATATATATATATATATGTATATATATATATATATATATATATACATATATATTTATTTATATACATATATATATATATATATATATATATATATATATATATATATATATATATATATATATATATATATTAATTGTTCAAATTTTGAATCGTTTTTACAAAATGTCTGTAGCTCCTCCCACTCCACTAACAATTACTGTCAAATTTGTAGAGCCTTTAGAAAAAAATATTCCGGCCTCAGACATGCAAGCCTCAAAATAAATTACATGGGCCTCAAATAAATGCAATGTTTATATTATTAGTCTATAGTTAAAAATTGGAACATTTAATTCACGTTAAAATATTATAATATGTAGGTAAACATCAAATGTTTATGATTTTAACTATATCATTTGGTAAACTTATTAATATTTAGCTAACAAGATAGGTATTTTATAAATTACTTTTTTAATTAAGATCTTCAAATCAAATAAGTACTTACCTACTTTATTAGGAAATTGAACTAGGTAATTAAACAACTGCCATACCTATAATACACGTATAGGTACCTATGGCATATTATAATATAATGTGAAAAATATAATATGTTTAATATTAACAAATATCAAAATAACAGTTTTCTCTAAACTAATAAAACGTGACTCCACCCCTTTACAAAAAATTAATTAAGTAATACATATATATCTATTTTTAAAAAATCCTCAAGATTTATTAAAGATAAAAACTAGGTGGTTTTGTATTTTCATTCAACCCAAAACCTACTCAGGTGTCACAATGTTTCAACGTTTCACAATGTTGACAGTTGTTGTTGGTGGAGTGGGAGGAGCTACATCCTAATCAAAAGGCAGTATTTGTCTTACATTGCTTCGCCTTCTGTGATCAGTTAATATGTCTTTTTTTTACCGCATAGGTTATGTTACTTTATTTATATTAATTAAAATTATTAAATAAAAAATTAGCTAGAATAAAATTTGTTGTTCTAAATTGCAGTTGACTTTAAATTGAATATATTACTTGTTATTAAAGTTACTTTAATGTAAAATGTAATGAATTTCGGGAATCAGTTCTTTCACTTTAGGAAAGATTAGAGGACGTTATTGCAACTATACACTTTTTATTGAATTACCCAGATAGCCTATTTAAAACTAATTCTCCATTATTTATTCATAAAGAGAATAGTCTGTCCGATGACTTAGTTTTAAAAGTTTTTTAATGTCCGCGTGTCTCTAAATATTTCTTCCATTTTTTGGATGTCAAAGCTTTTGAGCTTTTGAAACTTCGGCTATTTATTTAACTGTCGGAGGAAAACTCTCAAGTCGATATTAAATCTTTTTGAAAGTTTTACATTATTATGTCAGTTTTCTAAATTTTGTAAAGATCAAACGATGTAACTTGAGATGAGAAAATGAACAGTTAATTCTCTTTAACAATAGTGAAGGTCCAATACATGAAATTACGTATTGCATTTGTTTATTTAAACATAAATGGAGAATATTGTGGTAGTGTAATGGTAGTGACCAATGCGTTCTACAGCCCGACTGTTTCGAATCATTGCGTTCTTCTCGTTATTTGTGTTTTAAATATTAATAGGCTATGATATAGTTTAGATTAAGGTGAAAATTATTAATAGTTGTGTCATGGGTTGCGTCACATTAACTAAATTGTTTTTATAAAAAGTGCAAAAACGTTTACATTCATGTCTCATTTGGCCAAAGCTAATGATATGTTACGGAAATGATAACGATAGTCGCCAAATGCGCCCCACAGCCTCAGCTGGCCCTAGATCTTCCTTCCATACCCTTGACAAAATATCTTTCTCTTACTTATGCTATAAGAAAATACTAATTAGCATATTTACATATTTACTATTAACATAAACAACTATTTAGGCAATGTGGTTATAAATATATCTTCACCTTCTTCTACATACAGTAACAAAATATACACACTCTCACTCACTCTCTCTCTCTCTCTCTCTCTCTCTCACACACACACACACACACACATACGGACATACATACATACATACAAATCACACACACTCGCACACACACACCCACACATACACACACACACAAACTCACCACACATACATACATACAAAAAATTACACACATTCCACGATGATTTATCCTTAAAGATATTTATCTAACACCATATGTTTTATGAAATCCATTTCTTCATCACATCGCCCCATTATAATTTATTAGATCATATATAATTCTAAATGGTAGCTATATATAACTTAGTTTCGTGTTCCTTTTAAGGACTGACACACATAATAATACCCATTTTATCTTATTATTATTAAATAGTTATACTTCAATTGTTAATAATAATACTAATTTTTATTTTGTGATCAAGATTTTCTATTGTTTTTTTCCTATTAAATATTAAAACAGTAATTTATATATTTTACTCTGTTTTATATCACTATTTAATTTCATTTGATTAGTTTTATTTTTTTGATTAATTTTGGTTTATTTAAATCAATAAAATAATTCGTATCATAAAACTATATTTTAATTAGAGGGCTGTGATTAGACCAATTGCGATTAATCTTACCAGTTTGATATATATATATATATATATTAGTACATTATGCAACACTGTTTTCTTGTATACACTTATCACTTTCACTTATGTACTTAAACAAGAATCTTATTTGGTATTTATGCGAGTAATTTCAAAGACTGGTTAGTGTCTTTGAAAGTACTTGCATAAATACCAAGTAAGATTCTTGTTTAAGTACATAAGTGAAAGTGATATATATATATATATATATATATATATATATTCCAAATTTAGCATGTGTATTATCTAAAACATTTATTGTTGTTATTATTAGTCTCATACTCTAAGAAAGTTTTATGCCCTGCTGGGTTATTATTTATTCCTAATATATGGTCATGTAATCTATTTATATTTAAAACATTATCTCAAGAAATGTCTGGGCCGGTATTTCTATAACATAACGTTTTACTGTATACTTTTATTTTAATTTATGTTACATATTTATTTAATTTTATATTTTCAAATTATTGTAAATACATTTTTTTAATTTATTAGGTAAAACAGAAACCGTTTCTAATAATTTCTCCTTGGTCATTGATTATTGAAAAGGCAATAACTGTAAATATAAATATTTGTTTAATTCAATAGATAAAGTAGTAATTTTATGTTGTAATTCTATTAATAAAAAGCCTTTTCTCAAGCTGACGTAACAGAAGGCGTGGCTTTGTCTTTACGCAGTAAAACAGCCATCATGTAACGTCCGTTAAAGCTTATTGTCACAAGTTTAGCAACAATAATCAGTGGTTTTACAGCCACGTCCCACCATTTACTGTGTTTCGTGAACGTTTTACAGTTTCTATCTCTTAGTTTTTGTTTTACAACTATATAAACAAGACTATACTTATACACGTATTATTAGTAGAGGTTTTCTTTCTTAGGTTAATGAGAGATCACAGACAAATTCTTGTTTGTGCAATACTCAAACATGAATTGGCTGTGATCTGTCATTAACCTCAAAAATTAAATAGTTATTAAAATAAAATATAAGTAAAAAACGTATAATACCTGTTGTGCAGGTGAACTGAAGTAAACAGTGCGATATAAAGGTTAACCACTTTTCCATTAGTGCTGCTTCCGCTGTAGAAATCGGACGGTTTCTATCTTGCTTTAAACGCTTTCATTCCGTGACTGTGATAGCCTTACATTGTAACTGGTCTTTAGATTTTATTTAATAATTTAAAATATTTCTGTTTAATGCAGCACGGAGGGTAAACTCAATCGGTGTCATGTAAATATATTACACCCTCCTGTCCACACCCCGGTGTTACGGATTGTAAGGTAGTGTATAAACCTGCCTTAGTTATAAGGGCAATAAGATCATGGCTCGAGTAGTCACGGTAGCTAAATACGAAATGAACCTACGAGCTGCCAGTACAACCCGCTTCACATGGGCAACACTACAAATAAAATATTTGGTTAGAACCCCTAAATAGACTTAGTATACGTGTAACGGCTTTTAAAGTGGATAATGGAGAAGTAAGTTTGTTTACATTTACTAAAAGTAATTTCCTAATATTTGATTTATTTAAATATAATTCCCTAGTATCGTTGTTTTGAAGTTGAAATACGCGAAACATTATACGGAAATGACGATGTACAGGCAAAGTGATTATTCCAGCCATTTTATACAATACCTAGGCATTCTATATTTTGCCTAGTAGCTTTTTTAAAGTCCAAAGACCACATTTGACATGCGTATGGGACCACAGGTACTTAATGGCGAAGTAAGTTTGTTTACATTTAGTCAAAGTAATTTTCTAATATTAGGATTTATTTAAATATAATTCTCTAGTGTCGTTGTTTTGAAGTTGAAATACACGAAGCATTATACGGGAATGACGATGTACAGGCAAAGTGATTATGCCAGCCATTTTATAAAACACCTAGGCATTCTATATTTTGCCTGCTTGTCACAACCTGTTGCTCTGCCTGAGTTATGGGGGACATTGTATGGAATGTTGTCAGAGTATGAGATACAATTGGTTTAATACTTTGCCCGTGAGATTCTGCATATTGTATAGAACGACTAGGCATTCTATGGAGTGACGTAAAACATTGACCGTAACATATACATTGACACTATTTAATCATTTCTGTAACGGCAACATAAAAATGTCTTAATTGTAAGTGCTACGTGAAACCAGCCAGTGTTAGTCTCTCTCCAACTTCACATGAAAAGTTTACTATTAGCTTCTACGTAAAGGGAACGTCAGATATATTTTACTCTGTTGCTGCTTTTCAACTTGTCTTTCTTAACTTTACCTCACTTCATAAAGCGTTTTTGAAGCCCAAAGACAACATTTGATATGCGTAAGGGACCACAGGGACTTGTTGAGGGTTAAAATACAATATCACAGCCTTCAAAACAAAGTTTCATTTCAGAGGACATGTAAACCTCTACGTTAATATTGTGTGTGTGTGTGTGTGTGATTGTGTGTGTGTGTGTGTGTTTTGTGTATGTGTGTGTGTGTGTTTTGTGTGTGTGTCTATGTACGCGAGTGTGTGCGTGTGTATGTGTGTTGGTGTTTGTGTGTGTGTGTGTGTTTTGTGTGTGTGTGTGTATCTATGTACGCGAGTGTGTGCGTGTGTGTGTGTATACTAGCCTTAACAACTAACTTAACATTCAATTATCCTTACTCTAATAAATGTTTTTTTATATAACCTATAAAAGTCTTTTTTACACGGGTACATTTTTGTTGGTATTCATTTTTCAAAGTCAGTTAAACTTCCAAAATCTCACGTTAGAAGCATAAACGTTTCCTTCTCTTGTTTTGGGTGTGTGTTTTTGTTGTGTATTATTTTAGGTGAAAGTATCTAGCAATGTCAAAGACCGAGTTGATCCCTCTATCCTTCACAACTTCCACGTAGTAGTGCGCCCACATAGTTCGTTAACCAATGTAATACTTTAGCCATGCGGACTGCAGCTCGAATTCTGCAGGCGTCGATTGGGTCCAGAAGCTTCTTTAACTCGATTGGCTCAATTGCTTCCGACTAACTATACAGGTTGGGCAGTGTTTAATAGACATTCGACGCGGTCGCAGGGATATCTCTCTTTTAAACTTGGACTTGTATTATACATGCAGGAACCGCTGGGATGGAATACGTCCTGTGTGATTGGATGCAGAGTCGAGTGAAACTCATGCAACATCAAGAAACCATAATTTAAGACCCAAGTACTTAGACATTGCTTCTCGTCATTTAAAGATTAGGTATCGTTGACACCGATAAACTAATTCTTTGGGCTGGATATAGAAGCGTTGACAGTTTATGTTATCACATCAATCACATATTTGTAAATACTAATGGTTATACTTTTCTTCAATATAATATCGCGAACCCAACAATTATTGAATATGCTTTAACATGGCAAGGTTAGGCCATAGTCAATACAAATTAAAATAAAGTAATGCTTTATAAAATAGATTTTAGTTTAGGCATCGAAATATAGATAAATATTTTAAGTTTATATATGAAAAGACTGAACTAACTCTAAAAATTCTCCAACAGTATCTCCGCGCCGCCGGGAACCGTGACATAATGTTACATGAGCAGAACTATCAATGTAATATATTGAATGTAATTCCTTGCTAAGAGGTGTATTTATAGTTGGTTGTTTATTTTTAATTTTGTTTCACTTCGATTTTAGGGAGAGTTTATTTTAAAACTTCTCTATAAGAAACATTAACTTATAAATACCCCATTATAACATGAACGTGTAACAGTTTAGGGTTAATAGAATAATTTCAAGAACATATACTTAAAAGCCTGAAGCAGCATTGAGTAACTCTATCATTCTTTTTCAAATAAATCCTCAAGTCTAGACAGCAATAATGAATCGCCCATTGACCCACAACGTCTAGAGCCATAGAAACATATAAATGTAAGAGATATTATATAATATTTCAATTAAAACTATTTTTATTAAAACTGTTAGAGTAAATATTCAATGTTTTGTATTTGTCAATATCAAAGGTAGTTGTGTAATACTAATTGAAGTTATAAGTCTGTATATTTGTAACTTCTCTTCAGCTGCTATTGTGCTTTAATAACATTTTTGAACTTTATAAAGTATTACTATTCTTTCATCAATATATCTCAAGAAAATAAAGTATAATATTTTCAATACTCGCCGTTTATGTTTTAGATTTTGAAGGTAGTTTTGTTATACTAACCGAAGATAAAAGTCGGTCTATTTGTAATTATTTTCGTAGTATATGCACATTAGCTTAGTTATATATATAATTATAAGTAACATAGTTCGAAAAATATTACTTGCGTGCATATTCGAAACTTTACTTCTATGTTGGAAAATTACAAAATTATACTTAGTTATGAAAGAAATACTAATTGTTAATGTTTTGAATTATTGAGGTTGCTGTGAAATATTAATTGAATATATAATCATTATTTTTTCTTTCAGTCTGTTTCTTAATGATTGGGAAACCAGTGTACGACCAGATGTGTTGTACGTAATAATTTTCATTTGGAAGGTTGGCTACATGTTCTTATTTTAGCGGCAGAATCCTATATCTGCAGGTTGTCTGCAAATAGGTGTGTGTAGAATTTAAGTGCAATGATTTCTGTTTTGTGCGTGAAATAGTGTGTGTAAGTGAATTTCGTGCGTTAAATAGTGTCTATAAGTGATTGTTTGCTTCTGGTAAGTAGTTTTAATGCGGGATTTTAATAAATCTTTGTGTGTGTTGGAGGGTTAGTTAACGTTGGTTTTTGATATTTCTGGCACCTACGATATTTTGGAATATTGTTCAAAATCACGAAAAAATACGATATCCACGCGAAATAATTAGTACAAAAGGTTTTCTCTTGGAGCCCTAAGATAGGTATAAATAGTGTGTACCGTGACGTCAGAGACGTTTGTATCACTCCGCGCCTATTAACAACTTGTGCTTCCGCCAAAAACAATTTCCCCTACTTTAAACTCCAAAAAAGTAACTTTCCTCGAAGCAAAAAAAATTTTTTTTGTGGATATCGTACCTTTTCGTGCTTTTGAACAATAATCCAAAATATGGTATGGGGCCGCCGTAATAAATTTCACCCGTTAAAATTATTTAAGGAGTCAAAATTTGTAGGATGTTGAGATAAAAAGGTAAAATAAATCTTGTGAAATTAAATATGAGATACCCGATGTAAACATACAAGATGCCTGACACATAGGTAAATTGTACAGTACATATGACTTGAAGGTCAAGCATTACCTGTAAAAATCATAACAATTGTGTTGTATGTAATTCAAATTAATTAAAATACCTAGTTGTTTTTATTTAAAAGAGTTACATCATTATTTCAAATTAATTAAAATAAATTGTTGTTTTTATTTAAAAGAATTACATCATTATTTCAAATTAATTAAAATAATTTTGTTGTTTTTATTTTAAAGAGTTACATCATTATTTCAAATTAATTAAAATAAATTGTTGTTTTTATTTAAAAGAATTACATCATTATTTCAAATTAATTAAACAAATTTTGTTGTTAATTTAATTAAAATCAAAATTTAAAAATATAATATTTTTTTAACTAACTTGCAAACCAACCAGAATATTTATTTAAACAAATTTCTTACACTCTTCTACTTTCGATATGGTCATTGCACTGATATGATGCTTTTTAAAAGAACTCCTTCCCCGGAAAGACACGCCCGAAAAGGGTAAACCCACTGCAAGTTATGTATTTTTATTTCTAAGTCCAGTGACTTGTTCTCTGGCAGATTTTGGCGAGCATTGCACAGCGTTCATTCCTATGGCTACGAGCAGCTCGTTTCAAAATTCTTGCTCTGCAGTGGACGCGAGTGGTGGGTCTGCGCTTAGGAGTTGGTCAACGGAAGGGTGGACGGCTGGGTAAGTAAGCGTACGATCGGGTGCGTGTGAGCGTGCTCCGTCCGTAACAGTGTGTGTGTGTGTGTGTGTGTGTGTGTGTGTGCGTGTGCGCGCGCTTGTGTGTGTGTGTGTGTTTGTGTGTTTGTATGTGTGTGTATGATTATAATTTTGTAAAATATTCTGAAGTCTTAAAGAAGAGCTTTACAATTGATGCAAAGTAACTAAAAATTTAGCAAACGAATTAACATATCAGAAATCTGTATTTGCTTTAAAAATATATATTGTAAGATTATAAACCCTTTCACTCTTCTACAGTTTTTTATGACTCTCCTACGCACTGTAAATCTGCTGTTAAACCAAAGGAAGTATTTGTACACTGACGAATTGAATATAATGGTTTATATCCTAGAAAACAAGAGTAACCAGAAAGGAATTTTGAGAAATTACTTCGCTACACAGGGCACAAAGAATACGGATTTATACAAAGAAGAAAAATAAATCCAATAAATATAAAAGGAAATATAGGTTCAAGTTATAAAATTATAACTTGAGGAAAGGGAATGTTAAATAAAAACTTCATATATTCAATAAAACTTTTTATTTTCTGCCTCAGTATGTTAATTTGGCAACACATTTTGTGACGTTACTAATCAACAACTTGGATTAAGGTAAAGCAGGTCTCCACTATACCCGTGTTTAGCATCTTCTGTGTAAAACGAGTCTACAGTAGCTTTAGAAACCCTGTTTACAAGTTTGTTCTTTCTTATTAGGTCCTTTCTTACTAAGATGTTTCTCTGGACAATACTTCCCGCTAAAAGCATAAATAAACAATAAAAGCTTGATTGTCATTGGTATCTACAAGAGAATGCATATTCCAAACAGAGCTGGAATTACGCATGATTACTCACGACTTTATGCGTGAGTAACCACACATGCGCCTTGTCCATGCTTTGCCTTCATATCAATATAATTTTTTAATCTTACAATTCAAAAACATATATTACACTTACTTCCATGGTCGCTGCAGCGAATAAGAGACAAAACTCCATTACTCCAGCCCGTGACAATCATCTTGGAATCGAATGTTTCCGCTATAAAAAAAAAACAATTAGACCTAATGATCCATGGTAAAATTAAGATGTTGCTATTTTCTAGTTAAATTACATTATGATATCATTATGACTGGTGACAGCTTTGTATAGATAGAACATATCTAAATATAAATTTATAATTTATTGTCTTTCTTCCAAAAACAAATGAGTTTATTATCGTCGTAGTAGACATAGAAATTAGGATGTTGCTATTTTCTAGTTGAATTACGTTAGGATTTCATAAAGACCAATGACAGCTTTGTATAGATAGGACAAAAATAAATATACATTTATTATTGTATTTCTTCAGAAAACCAATGAGGTTATTATCTTCGTAGTAGACATAGAAATTCAGACGTTGCTATATTCTAATAAATTACTTTAGAATTTCATTTAGACCAGTGACAGTTTTGTATAGATACACATCTAAATATAATTTTTCTATTTGTGGTCTTTCTTTAAACCCAATGAGGTTAGTCGTAGTATAAATATAAATTAAAGACTGAAACCTAAATGATAAAAATATAGTAATGTTTATTTCTCGATACTTTGTTGATTTAGAAAGAGTTTTGTAAAAGTTGAGTACTCTTGAGTAATATAATTAAACATAAACCTTAGTTTCCTGTAACACACGCATTCTATACAGATCTTTTTATTTATCTTTCAGTTTATAAAACAAACTTAGAGAATGAGATTATCAATTTTTCATTCTTTCTTTCGGGGCGACAAACTTTCACTTCCTTTCCCCGGTTTCTGCTCCAGCTTGCTACACGTCGCTTCTCCGTCTGAGCCAAACACAAAGCCGTGGCTGCTGCATTACTCATGACTATAGTCTATGGCTTACTGCACTCCTACTATATAGACGCTAGCTCTCTTACATGGGGGCGACAAACTTTCACTTCCTTTCCCCGGTTTCTGCTCCAGTTTGCTACACGTCGCTTCTCCGTCTGAGCCAAACACAAAGCCGTGGCTGCTGCATTACTCATGACTATAGTCTAAGACCTAATACATTCCAACTATATAGACGCTAGCTCTCTTACATTGGGGCTACAAACTTTCACTTCCATTCTCCGCTTTCTTCTCCAGCTTGCTAGACGTCGCTTCTCCGTCTGAGCCAAACACAAAGCCGTGGCTGCTGCATTACTCATGACTATAGTCTAAGACCTAATACATTCCAACTATATAGACGCTAGCTCTCTTACATTGGGGCTACAAACTTTCACTTCCATTCTCCGCTTTCTTCTCCAGCTTGCTACACGGTGCTTCTCCGTCTGAGCCTAAGACTAAGCCATGGCGGCTTCATTATTAATGACTATAGTCTATGGCTTACTACACTCCTACTATACAGACGCTAGCTGTCTCACATAAGGCCGAGAAACATACCTTTGCTTCCCCCCTCATTCAACTCCTTAAAACAATTATTAATATGTAATGTTTTTTCTATTATAGGCCTATAGACCTACAGTTTTATATCAGGTTATTTTTTAACTTATTTGATATTATATTTCCCATATCAAATAGTTTTTTTTAGTAATCACTTTTCCTACATTCAATGTTGAAAGTATGTATCAGACTTTGTAACTCCTAGGCAATATTGTAAAAAATCCCCTTCATTAATGATAGTTCACTAAAATATTAAAAAAATGTATTTTTTTAATGTTTTAGAAAATCTAAGCTATTTTAATGTGTTTTTACATTTTCTACACACTTAAAATTTTTCGTCATTTATAATAATCTATCTGAAAGTCCTTTGATAAAATGTTTCGTTCACTTTAGAGTTTGTATTTTCCTCAAGCTGTTAGAATTTACAGGAACCTCGGAATTATTATCTCAAAGTATAGCTTACATGATTAAACTCAAGAGTAACCAAATAATTTAATCTTGTTGTTATAAAAATGAGTAAAGTTGAATTTATAGTTAATTTATAAAAGATTTAAAACAAACAAGAATCAGAACGAATTATTAAAAAACCTTTTCAGCACGCTACAAACTTCAGTTAAGGAAATTTTAAAATAAATTTTGAGACTGGCCATTATAAAGCCCCACTTTGGTTTCAAAATTCGTTTTTTGCTTTTCAGTTTTTTAATAAATAATAAAATCATTCACCCTCGGAAAATATTGCGTTGTTGATCTTAAGGAGAAAGTCGGGGAGAATCTCTTGCGTTGCACATAGAACTCTATTGCTTTCAGAAACACTTTAACGGTATTTTACCGCTCGTAATCTGGCACTTCAAAATTGTTTTAATAATATTTTTAAAAAATTTATTATTTTTTAATAATGCATTGGGTTTGGAATATAATATGTTCATGTTCTATAACTAATTACAGTTTATAATTTCATTCCCTCGATTTTAACAGTCCTTATAAGACGTCTATATGTTTCTAATTTACAGTTTTTTTTAAATTTCGAGTAAAACCTAACCCGAAGCTTAGCCGGTACAACTAACGCTTTATCGGTCAAACCGTGCATATCTTTACACCAATCTGAAACCACTTCCAAGCATTAGGGACTTCGTGCTCTCACTAAGCGATACTGTTACCCCTCCCCTCAGATTGTGTTGTTTCTGAACCAGAATTTATTGGCAACTTGGAGTGTATAACAGAATAACCACCGGCTATAACTCTTACTACATGCATTATTTTCTATCAATATTTCAGCTATTTGATCTATTGTTTTTTTGTTTTTGTTACTTTTAATGTTTAGTAATTTCATCATTCTTGAATGGATTTTTAAATGAGATTTGTAATGCTCTTAAAGTTTGTAAAAACGCTAAAGTAAATGCGTCCTGTCTTTAAATATAAAGTAAAATAAATAACTTCCAAAAGAATTATCTTGGTAAATTGTTATCTACAGTTAAACTTACGGTCGTCGTCGCCGGGTTTCCCGTCCCCGTCTTCATAGTCAAAGGTTTCAGCGAAAACAGAATCTTGGTCAGTTATACTCATTTCATATTGGTTATCCAGCAAAGGCTTCCTGCAAACAAAAACTTGTTATACATACCCTAACAACATAAACTTGAAGGTTTAAATATTTAATCAATTAAAGTTAAAGCCAGAGAAATGTGGTTTGAAAAATATTGTTAAATAATGATATAATTATGTTCTTTGGTTGTAAAATAAACACATTTACTTAAGTACAGTTCTTAAAGAATAGAAATAAAAACAAATCGGATTGTAAAATAATAAATAAATAGAAGAAAGAAGTCAAAGAATTCATAGAATTGATGAAAAATACAAATGTTTATAACAATTAAAGGACAAAATACTGTACTTTTTCTTACCCTGTCCCTGTCATTGTGCCATAAATTGGACTGTGTCTACCTTTTCGAGTGATGTCCATATGGGGACACTTGCACACACCTGGTAATGAGGTGGCATACAGGACGAACGTCCCCTTGTTGACAATCTACAATAAACACAGTGTTTGCAAAAGTTAAATGCCCTAAATAAAGACATGAAAAAAAAACATTTCCTAAAGTAAATACATTATGTCCATCCTTTTGTTTTGTTTTAGGGTAGCATATTTGATATAAAACATTTTTTATAGTAAAACCGTTTTCTTGCTTTTACATTAACTCTTACACTTGCGTTAAATTACATTTGAACCTATGTTTGTTTGTATTTTTCCGATCTTGCTTATGGAGGTACAGTAGTAATGTATTTTAAACGTACTTAAATGTTTACAATTGTAAATGTACAGATTTTTGTTTTCATCGTAACTCGTGAAAACGAATACAAGTTATAAATATGTACACTAGACCCTCGCTATTCGCGGTTTCGTTCATATCACTGTTGGAAAAGTTATTGGATATCCCATTAATTTGTAACGTAATAAAGAAAAGGACAAGAAAGGCAGTATAGTTACTGTGCAGTTAGTTGGATAATGTTTTCTGATTAGACACCGATGTGTCTAGGACAAGAAATCTGATTATTCTCCAAATTACTTACCTAAACTACTAGACCTACTACTCTTTAACGAACCTGTTCCTAACTCGGATAACAAAGACAAAGATATCTAAAAAAATGTATCACTTAAGTATCATTAGAATCAAAGTGTACCATTAAAATGTATCGGATAAATGTATGTCTAGGAAAACATCTGCAGCCGTTACTGAAATTTATCTCTCTGAGAAATAAAATTTATTCGAGAGC
This sequence comes from Prosapia bicincta, assembly GCA_036971475.1. Lineage (NCBI taxonomy): Eukaryota > Metazoa > Arthropoda > Insecta > Hemiptera > Cercopidae > Prosapia > Prosapia bicincta. The sequence goes on from JBAIZL010000005.1 coordinate 92,820,734, forward strand.
TGGAAGAACGTCAAGACTGTCATATAAAGGAAAGTGTAAAGAACAAGTCGTTAAAAAATTAATAACTATTTTTTTGAAAAAAAAATTAACAGTGTTTTCGGATTGAAGAAACACACACACACACAAACGAGCGCGCACACGCACATACACACACACATATGTATATATATATATATATATATAGAAACATACGTCAAATAAATTGAAAGCTTTAAGGGCCCTGTTCGTCATTTCTCCAGTGCACTTTGTAACCATAGAAAAATAATCTTGATTGGCAAGGACAGTATTGACCACAGCTAGGAAGGTTATAACCAGCAGTGTTATATTGTGCATTATGTTACCTGAAAATAATTAATTCAATAAATTATATTAAAGTTTATTAGAATGATACACAGGAATAATATATATAAACAGTTTTGTGGTAGACAGAAAGCTTGGGACACATGTATTGGAAAAATATATTGATTTCTTTCACACAGCGTTGCTAATAAATTCTTATCGTTTTAATTAACAAATGAGGTATCCCATTTTATATATAGGTTCATATTGTTCAAGGATGCCCCAGGATATATATCGCAATATGAATTCTTGTGATATATATATATATATATATATATATATATATATATATATATATATATATATATATATATATATATATATATATATATGATACAAATTGTTTCACGAATGGAAAAACATGATGAAGAGTTAGGTTCGCAATTGAAACGTTGTTTGCTTCATCTCTCTAATAATATATATATATATATATATATATATATATATATATATATAATTATTAATTAATATTATATATATTACAGTATATCACTACTGAACTCCTCCTAAACGGATGGACCGGACATTTGTGTGAATGCTTTAATATTTTTATGAAATTTTATGTTTGTTATAAAGCTGATTTAGAAATGGTTTGGATTCATAATTTGATCCGGTAGGCAGCGCTGCGAATGTGTTTCAGGATTTTTGTTGAAATTTAGAAAGCTAATACGTTTCCGACCCAACATGCAGTCACATATATTGAAATCTAAGAAATAATAATATAGATAGACATAATACTAGAATACTTATTAAATATTTGATTAGGTTAGTTTGCATAACAGCTGTTATATTAGGTCGTAATATTACTTTATTTAATGTAAATTATTAAGTAAAAACTATAATGATTTCAAAACGTCTTTTAATTTTGAAATTGAGCTGTTAATAAGATTATTATAACGTTTTCAAATCTAATTTAAACACATTCACTTTTTATATTGTAAGACCTAAAAGATCTTACTTGTAAGATTGAAGTATTTTACATGAGTTCTAAATAAGGTACATACGTCCATTCAATATCAATCAACTGGACTTACGAGTTTAAATTGGCCGTGCAATATCAAAGAGTCCGTAAGCTATACTCTACCATTAGAAGGCGTGTGCATCGACTTTAAAATGATCAATAGACATTGGGATTCACTGAACAATTGTTCAACATTGGCAACGGAAAAATTGAACTGTATGAAAATACACAATGCTTCCGACTCCCAGTTACTTCTTGCAAAAAGGTGGCTACCGGAGATAGTTTGAATGAAAAAATATTTCTGGTTTTGCAAAATATTTACAATACTGTCGACGCAGAAACTATGGACCCCTGAGTTTACGTTTAACTACAACCGAGCCATTCGGATTAGAATAAAACTGTTCAAACCATTAGTTAGCGTGTTTCATTCTGCGTTTATGTATACAACCAAAATAATTTTAACACGATTATTGTCACTTATTAGGGTGCTGTAGATTTAGTACAGGATCTTTAACTCACGGTTCCTTTGTTTGATCGAACTGGTTTTAGCTTGTTTTAAAAATAAAATCTCAACATATACAATTTATACAAACTGTTTCTGCGTCGACAATAATCATGCGTTAATAGGTAAATGAGCTATTTGGGTAGAACAAAATATAGATGTCAATGTCATTAAATAAAAAAAGCATTGCCTAAATGAAATATCATTTAAATCCATCGACACTGTTCTCGATCCTGAGGAAATCGTCAACTATCGTGTTGAGTTCTTGTATTCATTAGATATACATGGAATAGATCCACACTATTTTGAATCGTAAATGGCTTCAAAAATGACATTTCTTTGATATTTGATAAAGACTATGCAATGGTACGTAATTAATCATATACAAAATATAGGCGATGTTCTTCAAGGTACTATTTGGAACCAATTTCAAGGTAAAATTGTTCTTTCACCACGACCCCATTGATTCCTTCTAACTTACCCATCCCATCCAAACGCAATATAAAATTGACCTTGCATTTATAAATCACAGATTCAAACAATGTCTATTTGTGGGTTAGCTCTACTTAGTCCGTGCCATTCACATGATCAATTAAATCTTACGACGTCAAGGTTTGGCAAACCATCAGGTTTTTTGGTATACAGCCACAAACACGCACGCGCAATTCATATATATGTACATACATAGATATTATGTATTTGTATATATATATATATAATAAATTAAAAATATTTCAAAAACAAGAATACTTATAATGAATATATTTATTCAAAGCTTTTCGCCGATAAAATAGTAACAGCATGCTGATAGTAAGATGCTGATACTATTTTATCGGCGAAAAGCTTTGAATAAATATATTCATTAAAAGTATTCTTGTTTCTGAAATATTTTTAATTTATTAACTATATTACAAGAAAACATATCACCATATTTAATTTATATATATATATATATATATATATATATATATATATATAATAAATTAAAAATATTTCAAAAACAAGAATACTTATAATGAATATATTTATTCAAAGCTTTCCGCCGATAAAATAGTATCAGCATGCTGATAGTAAGATGCTGATACTATTTTATCGGCGAAAAGCTTTGAATAAATATATTCATTAAAAGTATTCTTGTTTCTGAAATATTTTTAATTTATTAACTATATTACAAGAAAACATATCACCATATTTAATATATATATATATATATATATATATATATATATATATATATATATATATATATACCTTTTAAATTATAAAACTTAGATATCTCAAGATTTCTCCATGTGTAAGAACAAAGGAGATATTGTTTATTTATTTTTCTATGATTAAATTGTGATGATTTGTAGATTAACAAAACTGTACTTAGGTAAAATTAATAACTTCAACTTGTGTATATAAAAAAAATTACATATTGTTATTAAAACTCTCATTTTATTTCATCTAGTGGTTATAAGTACCAAAAATTCAAATTTTAGAAGAAAATACTAAAAAAAGGATACAAATATAGCATGTATAAAGTACTTACAGAGTTTTGTAGGACTTTGTATCTAGTTCCGCCTAACACGAGAAGCAGCTGTATACTGTCACCTGTAGAAGCTACGTTTTTATATAGTTTAAGCGCCAACCTGTACAAATAGTGACAGATGGTATAGCGCGATCAGACATTTAGCTAAATTACATGATATTAAATTTGAAAAACATTAGGCTATTTTATCTTATTTTGAACCTTTTATAATCAAATGTTTTTAAATAATTTATATGATGTTATTATTTTATATAAGAGAAAATTATTATTCTTGACGATTGCACCCACCTTACTATTACAGTAGAAGTACATAAGTTTAATATTGGTGTTCTTGGACAGATAGTGCGCACTATACAACATTATGTATTGATGCATAATGATAACAGCACAAACCTATTAATAAATTCCTCCTTTTATAGCACTGTAAATAAGTTAAAGCTAGTCCTAGTTGCTGCAGGAGAGTGTAAGCAGTGAGGTGTTCTTGGAGAGATAGTGAGCACTTTAACACATTATGTATTGATGCATAATGATCACAACAGCAACCTACTATTCAATTCCTCTTATAGAACTGTAAATAAGTTAAAGCTAGCCCTAGTTGCTGCAGGAGAGTGTAAGCAGTGAGGTGTTCTTGGAGAGATAGTGAGCACTTTAACACATTATGTATTGATGCATAATGATCACAACTGCAACCTACTATTCAATTCCTCTTATAGAACTGTAAATAAGTTAAAGCTAGTCCTAGTTGCTGCAGGAGAGTGTAAGAAGTGACGTGTTCTTGGAGAGATAGTGAGCTCTTTACAACATTATGTATTGATGCATAATGATCACGTCAGCAACCTACTATTCAATTCCTCTTATAAAACTGTAAATAGGTTAAAGCTAGTCCTAGTTGCTGCAGGAGAGTGTAAGAAGTGACGTGGTCTTGGAGAGAAAGTGAGCTTTTTACAACTTTATGTATTGATGCATAATGATCAAGTCAGCAACCTACTATTCAATTCCTGTTATAGAACTGTAAATAAGTTAAAACTAGTCCTAGTTGCTGCAGGAGAGTTTAAGAAGT
>JBAIZL010000005.1:92835129-92857629 GCA_036971475.1 Prosapia bicincta
ATAGCAACTTCCGATGTACAGGGACCAGGGAATCCAGACGAGAGGACTCTAGGACCGACAGGGAAATCCTTGGCAAGTCAGTTTCTCTATTATATACAAATTAACGTCAAAATTAGTCAGTTAAATTTATTAAATTCAAATTACCAATTAAACTTAGACAATGACTTCATTCTATGTTGAAACATTAAATAAATCTTAGAAGTAATAAAATTAATTAGTATAACAAAAATGTTTAAATAATGAATAATAAATATTAAATTTACAAAGTGGTTTTGGACATAAGCCAATCATTTTCAAGAAGGCCAGATTTATTGAATCATATAAATTTTAAAATTATTTGTAATACAATGTGAATTTACCAATTCAATCTTGAAATAAGAAGTTACAATTTTTTATTATGTTGAATTTGCAAATAATTTTGTTTAAAAATGTGTACATGTAATTAATGAATTGTATATGAAATGTGGGATTTAAATATGTGAAAAATAACGAACTTTTAATTAATAATTTATGAAGATAAAGAGAGAGTTAAATGTGTTATATTTGAAAAGAAAATTATTTTAGTTTAAAATCAGTAATTAAATGAATTATAAAAACTTACAGTATTTGATTTTATCCTGTGTTAAACAACCAATAAAAACATTTAGTTTTTTCCAACTGATAAATAATGATTATAAAATCAAAGTACAGATTTTATTAAATTTCATTAATTAATAAATATACAAAATTCAGAACGTAATGTTTCTTCAAATGAGTTCTCTCCTGAGAACCAATTTTATTGAGCTATTCTAAAAATTAGTTTTTTTTTGTATTGAAGCCCAGACACGATGTCTACTGGCAGATCATGTTTAAAGAACACAGGAGCCTTTTAAAATAGGTATCTTAAACATGATCATATTTTGCACGTCCCCTTTCTGTGCCTGGAGATCTCATGAAGTGGTAAGATTCTTTGAAAATTTTGTGTGTTCATATAAATGTTGTTTCTTTCCAGCTGACTCTCTTACTGACATGTGTGACTAAATACAGACCCAACAAACCTGCCAACCAACTTAGGGGAGGTCATACAAACGCTAAGGTAGAAGTCAGCGGGAATAGGCTTGCATTTGGGCGTGGTACATTACGCGGGAACACAAGGCAATATTTAGGGATCTTAACACGTTACACAAAACGGTGTGAGCAGCAGATATATAAATATATAATAAATTCTGCAACAAAACACCGAACAAAAACGAAGAGGAACGAGGGGGAGACGTTGCAGTGTGTGTGTGTGTGTACGTTTGATTTGTGCAAAATGAGTATTGAGAACAAATGATGTTTGTCAAAATAATTTGACTAAAATGCTTCTCCTAGTATATATAATCATTGGCATTTAATTGCATTCACGTAAATGAATTGAGGTTAGGATATATTCGACGTCAAAATGGCAAACGGTTTTTGAAATCGTAACAAAGTTATATCCTCTGCGTATATCCTATTATACATTGGCTCAGAAGCATAACCTAGACCTCCATGGATTACAAAAATATAGAAGCCCAAAGGAGCGGTAAGTAAAAGCTTTCAAAGTACGACACCATCTCCTTTTACTTCATATTTTACCCCCAATTAGTTGCACAAAGTGCATATACCCTATTTGCTATGCTTATAAAAACCAACAATGTTTTATGGTAGACAAGAAGTGTAAATCTTTATTACTGGTACTAAGCAATTGAAAAAATCTATTCCTGCCAAACTAACACAAGATTGAAGAGACCTTAATTCTTACAAGTGTTGAAAATCGAAAGACGTTTTTATGTACTTGTAAAGATCTGTAAACACGTCATAATTTTTGCATTATAATAGTCACGAGTATGATTATGAAATTACAAAATAAAGATACAAGTATAGACCATAAACCGATGAATTATACATATATATCAACATGTATAAAGAATATTAAACGAGTAATGAACAAACAATATATACATGAAATACAAAATAAATTGTCAAATAATATTCATACAAACTATAACTCTGAGAAGAAGATACATACAAATAAAATAAAACATAATAAATAATAGGATTGTGGTCACAACATTTGGTTACGTTTAGGTAAAATTGCCACTGAACATATTTATTTGTAAATTTGCAAAGAAATAGAAGACGTTTATAAATTTTGAGTACGAAATGTGTCTTTACAACATTGTGAGAAGAAATGGGTAGGTAAACGTGTTGGAGACCACGTGGCACAGTAAGTTCCTCTGTACTACACTAAGCAATTACAGGTATATATGTATAAATAGAAATTAGTTTCTGTCTAACCATAAGTGTGGAATAAAGATAATACGCTAATGAAACTGTGTGTGTTTTAATAGAGAAACATCTACCTGTTTCCCAAACGAACATGACATAGAATGTTAACATATCGCGAAAGTCGTATCCAAGGTATTTAGATACTACAAAGTACTATGTAAAAAAAGTCTTTGGAAGATATTAGACTCCTAATTTATTTTCCGTCAAGTCGAAAACCATTTTTGCCCCCAAATTCTGAAAATGTAGTTTTGGAATAATGTTTAATGTCGTAAAAATCGTACTACTGTCTATCTTCGAGGCATTTAAGGCGAATGGCCTTTCAGTTAAGAAACAATATTTCCAACCATTTTCCTTCTTATCAAAAAAAGCCAGCATAAAGTGGCAGCGTCTTATTTCAAAAAACAACCTTGCTTAAGGTTTAGGAAACTTTACACGGGATCCTTAGCAAGAATAAAAGGGTTATCAAAAGAAAATGTAAACAATTCTTTACCACATTGTAACCTTAGCTGGAAAAGGTACAATCGTCAGTATGTAATGTTGTTTAAAACAAATGTTATCATTTATGAATTATGTTAATTATCACTGTAACTGATGTACATTATAGCGTATAAATTAGTTTATTATGTAAAATACAACATTTTCACCTTTACTTTTTCAAAAATGTTGGATCTTTTGTAAGTATACTATATGTTGCGCAATTATTTATGGGGCGGGAGATATTTAGGTCTTTTTATACATTCTAAAATGGATTCTTAGTTTTGAAAAATTTAAAACAATTTTCTATTTAAATATATTTAGCGCTTACGACGGCTTTTAGATGACGTAAAGCTTTATACTTACGATTTACACAGTTGTTTTCAATGCGTCATTCGTGCCATATGTATCCTAAATGTGACGCACATAGCCATCTCGGCTGATGTGAACAGATGCGAGCAACATTTATCGAACTTTTAGCCAACTAATAATGGTTCATTAATTTTACATTAGCTCAAAGTTTTAAATTACACATTTATACTTCTAATACTTGTAGGTAACTCGCGTACTGACGTCAGAAGGTTTTAGAAAACTACTGTTTCTCCAACCATGTCGCAGTTTACATTTTACGTCCGATTAGATTTACAATCTCTCCAAGGTCACCATAAACTTACTTTTTATGACTATTTATTTAGTGAAATAAGAGAAATATTGAAATGAAGGGGGCTCCAAGTAGTCATGTGGTTTAGGCTGACTCTGGAAATATAGGGGAGCTGCATATTCTAATGGAACAGTTTGCAGTTTGTAAACCATTTATACTTACTTCATATATTTGCATACACGAAGTCCACGTGTCGTTAGCGATGTCAGATTAGTAGCAGGCGAAAATGGGGCGTAATTTTAAAAGTATAAGAAGATGTACGTCTTACATGGAGGAAAGTGGTCGGAGCAGAAAATACACTATGCCCGACCAGCTAACATAAACCTCTCAGATGGGGATCGGGTGAAAAAATCAATAATGAAAATATTTTTATATATATTTAGTGTATCCAACCACGAAAGTAGCCGAAACATTCCTAATTCTATAATGTTTCATGGATGATAGAAATATTATAGTAGCGTTAAAGAAGAACAGCTCGAGAACATATATTTAAAACTTGTGTACCTAGAAATATGCCGCGAAAATAAGAGGGATCATTCTGAATTCCAATTAGTTCACGGAAATGATTACGAACGGAGGACAATGTAACACCTACTGACACTTTCCTATAGCTACTTGCAGTGTGGAGCTAATGTAACTCCTTCTGACACTTGCAGAGAGCCACTAATAGTGAAGCTAGTTTGACTCCTGCTGACACTTGCAGAGAGCCATTAACAGGAGGAAGAAAATGTAACTCCTACTGACACTTGCAAAGAGGCACTTAATAGTGAAGCTAATGTGACTCCTGCTGATACTTGCAGGGAACCACTTAGACGTTGCAGCCAATATAACTTCTTTTGGCACTTGCAGATAGGCATTCATAAAGTGGATTCAATGTGACTCCTTCTGACACTTGCAGAGAGCCACTAATAGTGAAGCTAGTTTGACTCCTGCTGACACTTGCAGAGAGCCATTAACAGGAGGAAGAAAATGTAACTCCTACTGACACTTGCAAAGAGGCACTTAATAGTGAAGCTAATGTGACTCCTGCTGACACTTGCAGGGAACCACTTAGACGTTGCAGCCAATATAACTTCTTTTGACACTTGAAGATAGGCATTCATAAAGTGGAGGCAATGTGACTCCTTCTGACACTTGCAGAGAGCCACTAATAGTGAAGCTAATGTGACTCCTGCTGACAATGCAGAGAACCACTTAGACGTTGCAGCCAATATAACTTCTTTTGACACTTGAAGATAGGCATTCATAAAGTGGAGGCAATGTGACTCCTTCTGACACTTGCAGAGAGCAACTTTAAGGGTGCAGCAAATGTGACTCTTGCTGATACTTGCTAATAGTGAAAAGAGAAAAGGATAAGTTTATCGCAAGTGTAAGGTAAATACAATTTCCAGTGTTATATTAACCTATTGAAAAAGAAAAAGATCATAATATAATGTTCAGTAGAAAGTGTAAGTATCATGGCCAGAAAGTATTGTGACCCGAATGGCGCAAAGTATATGATTATGTACGATAATCCTGGACTGCCTAATGTATAAAAAAATTAAAGCAAGTTAATTTCCCAACAAGCCACGAGTAATTACGTCATGAAGGTTGTTGTGTGCCTAGATATACACCGCGAAAATAACAGAGACCAAACTGAAGCCCAATCAGTGGGCGAAAACGCCAGTGCCGAATGTTTAGAAACACGGATCAAATGTAACACCTGCTGACAATTGAGGAGAGCCATTTCCAAGGTGGAGTCAATGTAACTCCTGTTGACACTTGTGAAGAAATACTTTCAGAATAGAACAAATGTAACTTCTGCTGGCACTTGTATAGAGCCACTTGCAGGGTGAAACCAATGTAAATCCTTCTGAGACTTGTAGACTGCAACTGACAGGGTGGAACTGGAGTGGCTCATCCAGATACTTGTAGAGAGCCACATGAAGGGTGAAACTAGTGTGACTCCTGTTGACACTTGTAGAGATCCACTTGCAGGGCGGAGATAATGTAACTCCTCCTGACAATTGTAGACAGTCCTTTGCAGGTTGGAATAAATGAGACTCCTGTTGAGACTTGTAGAGAGCCACTTGAAGGGTAGAACCAATGTATCTACTGCTGACTCTTGCAGATAGTTACTTGCAGAGTTGAAATCATGTTACACCCGCTGATACTTGCAGAGAGCCACTCACAGGGTGGAAAAAAGTAATTGCTGCTGACATTTGTAGAGAACCACTTGCAGGGTCGAGCAAATGAAACACTTGCTTACACTTCTAGATAGCCCCTTGCAGGGTGGAGCCAATCTATACCCTCCTGATACTGGCAGTGACTTACTTACAGGGTGGAGACAATGTGACTCCTGCTGACACTTGTAAGAAATCACTCTCAGGGTGTAGCTAATGTATTTCTTTCTCTTGCAGGCCTCCATATGCAGGGTTGAATCAAATTAACTCCTGCTGACACTTGTACAGAACCACTTTCTGAGTGAAAACAATGTCACACCTGTTGAAACTTGTAGAGAGCCACTTGCATTGTGGAACCATTGTAACTCCAAAAGCTGAGACTAGTAGAGATCTACTTGCAGGGTGGAGCTAACGTATTTCCTACTTACACTAATAGAGAGCCACTAGCAGGGTGAGCCACTTACAGGGTGGGGCTATTTGACTCCTGCTGACACTAGCAGAAAGCCACTTGCATTGTGGAGCTAATGTGACTTCCGTTGACATTTGTAGAGAGCCACTTACAGGATGGAGGCAATGTGACTCCTCCTGTCCCTTACAGAGAGCCACTTACAGGGTGGAGCCAATGTGATTCTTGCTGACACTTGCAGAGCCACTTACACGATGGAGCAAATATTATTTCTGCTGATAATTTCAGAGAGCCACTTATAGCGTGGAGGCAATGTGATACCTCCTAGGCCCTACATAGAGCCATTTACAGGGTGGATCCAATGTGACTCCTGATGACCCTTGCATAGAACCACGTACATGGTGGAGCCAATATGACTCCTGTTGATACTTGCAGAGAGTCATTTACAGGATGAAGGCAATGTGACCACTTCTGACACTTACAGAGAACCATTTACTGGGTGGAACCAGTGTGACTCATGCTAACACTTGCAGAATACTACGTGCAGGGTTAGGTAGTTGTAACTTCGACTGACACTTGTAGATAGCCACTTGCAGAGTGGAACCAATGTGACTCATGCTAACACTTGCAGAATACTACGTTTAGGGTTAGGTAATTGTAACTTCTACTGACACTTGTAGATAACCACTTGCAGAGTGGAACCAATGTGACACATGCTAACACTTGCAGAATACTACGTGCAGGGTTAGGTAATTGTAACTTCTACTGACAGTTGTAGGGAGTCATTTGTAGGGTGGATACAATGTAATAATACCTCATGGGAATTGTAGATAGCCACTTGCAGCGTAGAACCAATATATCATCTGGTGACATTTGTAGTTAGACCCTTGCATTGTTACCTAATCCTGACCTTGTAGAGAGCCAGATGCCAGGTGAAGGCAATGAGACTCCTGCTGATACTTGCAGAAACCCACTTGCATGGTGGAGCCAATATGACTCCTGCTTACACATGCAGAGAGCTAATATTAGGGTTTGGATAATCATAATCATGCTGTCACTTACAGAGAACGATTTAAAGGGTGGAGGAAATGTGACTCCTCATGAAAATTGCAGAGAACAACTTTAAGGGTGCAGCAAATGTGACACTTGCTGATAGCTACTTTCAGGGTGGAGCCAATATGACTCCTGCTGACATTCGCTAAAAGCCACTTACAGGTTGGAGACAGTGATTCATCCTGACCCTGGCAGATATCTACTTTCAGGGTGGATCTAATTGAAATTTCCTTCTGACACTTGCAAAGAGCCAGTACCAGGGCGGAGAGAATGTGACTCCTGCTGACACTTGTAGAGAGCCACTTACAACGGTGGAGACAATATGACTCCTGTTGTAACTTGCAGATAGCAATTTACAGGGCGAAGGCAATATGACTCCTTCTGACACTTGTAGAGAGCCATTTACAGGGTGGAACCAGTGAGACTCATGCGTAATTTCTGCTAGCACTTGTAAGGAGCTATTTGTAGGTTGGATACAATGTAATACCTCGTGGCAATTGTAGATAGCCACTTTCAGGGTAAAACCAATTAATCTTCGGCTGAGAGTTGTAGAAAGCCACTTGCAGTGTGAAACTAATGTGACTCATGCGTTCATTTGCAGAGAACCACATGCAGGGTGGAACTAATTTGATTCCTTCTGACACTTGTAGAGGCCCATCCTCAGTATGGAGCCTATGTAACTCCTTCTGACACTTCTAGACAGCCATTTGCATTGTGAAACCAATGCAGTTCCCTCTGAGACTTGTAAATAGTGATTTGCATGGTGGAACCAGTGTACCTCCTGCTGAGACTAGTGAGATCTCTTTCCTGGGTGAAGAGAGGTGTAAGCTCCTGCTTACACTAATAGATAGTCACTGGCAAGGTAAAGGCAATGTAACTATTGAAGATATCTACTTGCGGGGTAGAGACAATTTGACTCCTGATATCATTTGCCAGAGAGACACTTATATATTGGGGCTAAAGTAGATTTTACTGACATTTGTAGAGATCCATATACAGGGTGGAACCATTTTAACTCCAACTCCTGTTGATATTTTGAGGGAGGCAAATAAATAGTTAAATTATCTACATTCAGAGTGGAGATTATTTAACTTCTTCTGACGCCTCCAGAATGCTAGTTAGAAGTTGGAGGCAATGTAACTGATCGTAAAACTTGCAGAGAGCCACTTACACGGCGGAGGCAATATGGCGTCTGCCGACACTTGCAGAGAGCCACTTACAAGTTTAAGGCAATGGGGCTCCTTCTGACACTTGCAGATAGCCACGGTGGAGCCATTGTAACCACTGCTGAAAGTTGTAGATATCTACTTGCGGTGTATAACAAATGTATCTACAGCAACAACTTGGAAATAGCCAATAGCAGGGTAGAGACATTGTGACCTCAGCTGAAACTTGTGGATAGCTCTTTGCAGGGTATAACAAATGTAGGTCAGGGTGACACTTATCGAGAGCCACTTGCTGGATGAAGCTAACGCGATTCCGGCAGACACTTGTAGATAGTCACTAGCAGGTGCAAGACAATGTAACTCCTGCGGAAACATATGGATCCACTTGCGTGATGTACCTGCGTCTGATAACTTCAGAGAACAACTTGCGGGGTATAGTCAATGTCACTCAGGCTGACACTACCAAAGATCGACTTGCGTGTTGTACCTACGTCTGACACCTTCAGAGAACAACTTGCGGGGTATAGTCAATGTCACTCAGGCTGACACTACCAAAGATCGACTTGCGTGTTGTACCTACGTCTGACACCTTCAGAGAACAACTTGCGCGGTATAGTCAATGTCACTCAGGCTGACACTACCAAAGATCGACTTGCGTGATGTACCTACGTCTGACACCTTCAGAGAACAACTTGCGTGGTATAGTCAATGTCACTCAGGCTGACACTACCAAAGATCGACTTGCGTGTTGTACCTACGTCTGACAACTTCAGAGAACAACTTGCGGCGTATAGTCAATGTCACTCAGGCTGACACTACCAAAGATCGACTTGCGTGTTGTACCTACGTCTGACACCTTCAGAGAACAACTTGCGGGGTATAGTCAATGTCACTCAGGCTGACACTACCAAAGATCGACTTGCGTGTTGTACCTACGTCTGACAACTTCAGAGAACAACTTGCGGCGTATAGTCAATGTCACTCAGGCTGACACTACCAAAGATCGACTTGCGTGTTGTACCTACGTCTGACACCTTCAGAGAACAACTTGCGGGGTATAGTCAATGTCACTCAGGCTGACACTACCAACGATCGACTTGCGTGTTGTACCTACGTCTGACAACTTCAGAGAACAACTTGCGGCGTATAGTCAATGTCACTCAGGCTGACACTACCAAAGATCGACTTGCGTGTTGTACCTACGTCTGACACCTTCAGAGAACAACTTGCGGGGTATAGTCAATGTCACTCAGGCTGACACTACCAACGATCGACTTGCGTGTTGTACCTACGTCTGACACCTTCAGAGAACAACTTGCGTGGTATAGTCAATGTCACTCTGGCTGACACTTGCATAGAGCCACTTGCGTGATGTACCTACGTCTGACACCTTTAGAGAACAACTTGCGTGGTATAGTCAATTTCATTCTGGCTGACACTTGCATAGAGCCACTTGCGTTATGTACCTACGTCTTACACCTTTAGAGAACAACTTGCATGGTACAGTCAATGTCACTCCGGCTGACACTTGCATAGAGCCACTTGCGTGTTGTACCTAGGTCTGACACCTTTAGAGAACAACTTGCATGGTATAGTCAATGTCACTCTGGCTGACACTTGCATAGAGCCACTTGCGTGATGTACCTACGTCTGACACCTTCAGAGAACAACTTGCGTGGTATAGTCAATTTCATTCTGGCTGACACTTGCATAGAGCCACTTGCGTGATGTACCTACGTCTGACACCTTCAGAGAACAACTTGCATGGTATAGTCAATGTCACTCTGGCTGACACTTGCATAGAGCCACTTGCGTGATGTACCTACGTCTGACACCTTTAGAGAACAACTTGCATGGTATAGTCAATGTCACTCCGGCTGACACTTGCATAGAGCCACTTGCGTGTTGTACCTACGTCTGACACCTTTAGAGAACAACTTGCATGGTATAGTCAATGTCACTCTGGCTGACACTTGCATAGAGCCACTTGCGTGATGTACCTACGTCTGACACCTTTAGAGTACAACTTGCATGGTATAGCCAATGTCACTCTGGCTGACACTTGCATAGAGCCACTTGCGTGATGTACCTACGTCTGACACCTTTGGAGAACAACTTGCATGGTATAGTCAATGTCACTCTGGCTGACACTTGCATAGAGCCACTTGCGTGATGTACCTACGTCTGACACCTTTAGAGAACAACTTGCGTGGTATAGTCAATGTCACTCCGGCTGACACTTGCATAGAGCCACTTGCGTGATGTACCTACGTCTGACACCTTCAGAGAACAACTTGCATGGTATAGTCAATGTCACTCTGGCTGACACTTGCATAGAGCCACTTGCGTGATGTACCTACGTCTGACACCTTCAGAGAACAACTTGCATGGTATAGTCAATGTCACTCTGGCTGACACTTGCATAGAGCCACTTGCGTGATGTACCTACGTCTGACACCTTTAGAGAACAACTTGCATGGTATAGTCAATGTCACTCTGGCTGACACTTGCATAGAGCCACTTGCGTGATGTACCTACGTCTGACACCTTCAGAGAACAACTTGCATGGTATAGTCAATGTCACTCTGGCTGACACTTGCATAGAGCCACTTGCGTGATGTACCTACGTCTGACACCTTTAGAGAACAACTTGCGTGGTATAGTAAATGTCACTCCGGCTGACACTTGCATAGAGCCACTTGCGTGATGTACCTACGTCTGACACCTTCAGAGAACAACTTGCATGGTATAGTCAATGTCACTCTGGCTGACACTTGCATAGAGCCACTTGCGTGATGTACCTACGTCTGACACCTTCAGAGAACAACTTGCATGGTATAGTCAATGTCACTCTGGCTGACACTTGCATAGAGCCACTTGCGTGATGTACCTACGTCTGACACCTTTAGAGAACAACTTGCATGGTATAGTCAATGCCACTCTGGCTGACACTTGCATAGAGCCACTTGCGTGATGTACCTACGTCTGACACCTTCAGAGAACAACTTGCGTGGTATAGTCAATGTCACTCTGGCTGACACTTGCATAGAGCCACTTGCGTGATGTACCTACGTCTGACACCTTTAGAGAACAACTTGCGTGGTATAGTCAATTTCATTCTGGCTGACACTTGCATAGAGCCACTTGCGTGATGTACCTACGTCTGACACCTTCAGAGAACAACTTGCGTGGTATAGTCAATTTCATTCTGGCTGACACTTGCATAGAGCCACTTGCGTGATGTACCTACGTCTGACACCTTTAGAGAACAACTTGCGTGGTATAGTCAATTTCATTCTGGCTGACACTTGCATAGAGCCACTTGCGTGATGTACCTACGCCTGACACCTTTAGAGAACAACTTGCGTGGTATAGTCAATGTCACTCTGGCTGACACTTGCATAGAGCCACTTGCGTGATGTACCTACGTCTGACACCTTTAGAAAACAACTTGCGTGGTATAGTCAATGTCACTCTGGCTGACACTTGCATAGAGCCACTTGCGTGATGTACCTACGTCTGACACCTTTAGAGAACAACTTGCGTGGTATAGTCAATTTCATTCTGGCTGACACTTGCATAGAGCCACTTGCGTGTTGTACCTACGTCTGACACCTTCAGAGAACAACTTGCGTGGTATAGTCAATGTCACTCCGGCTGACACTTGCATAGAGCCACTTACGTGATGTACCTACGTCTGACACCTTCAGAGAACAACTTGCATGGTACAGTCAATGTCACTCCGGCTGACACTTGCATAGAGCCACTTGCGTGTTGTACCTACGTCTGACACCTTCAGAGAACAACTTGCATGGTATAGTCAATGTCACTCCGGCTGACACTTGCATAGAGCCACTTGCGTGATGTACCTACGTCTGACACCTTCAGAGAACAACTTGCATGGTATAGTCAATGTCACTCCGGCTGACACTTGCATAGAGCCACTTGCGTGTTGTACCTACGTCTGACACCTTTAGAGAACAACTTGCATGGTATAGTCAATGTCACTCTGGCTGACACTTGCATAGAGCCACTTGCGTGATGTACCTACGTCTGACACCTTTAGAGAACAACTTGCATGGTACAGTCAATGTCACTCCGGCTGACACTTGCATAGAGCCACTTGCGTGTTGTACCTACGTCTGACACCTTCAGAGAACAACTTGCATGGTATAGTCAATGTCACTCCGGCTGACACTTGCATAGAGCCACTTGCGTGTTGTACCTACGTCTGACACCTTCAGAGAACAACTTGCATGGTATAGTCAATGTCACTCCGGCTGACACTTGCATAGAGCCACTTGCGTGTTGTACCTACGTCTGACACCTTTAGAGAACAACTTGCATGGTATAGTCAATGTCACTCTGGCTGACACTTGCATAGAGCCACTTGCGTGATGTACCTACGTCTGACACCTTTAGAGAACAACTTGCATGGTATAGTCAATGTCACTCTGGCTGACACTTGCATAGAGCCACTTGCGTGTTGTACCTACGTCTGACACCTTTAGAGAACAACTTGCATGGTATAGTCAAGGTCACTCTGGCTGACACTTGCATAGAGCCACTTGCGTGATGTACCTACGTCTGACACCTTCAGAGAACAACTTGCATGGTATAGTCAATGTCACTCCGGCTGACACTTGCATAGAGCCACTTGCGTGATGTACCTACGTCTGACACCTTCAGAGAACAACCTGCATGGTATAGTCAATGTCACTCCGGCTGACACTTGCATAGAGCCACTTGCGTGATGTACCTACGTCTGACACCTTTAGAGAACAACTTGCGTGGTATAGTCAATGTCACTCCGGCTGACACTTGCATAGAGCCACTTGCGTGATGTACCTACGTCGGACACCTTCAGAGAACAACTTGCGTGGTATAGTCAAGGTCACTCCGGCTGACACTTGCATAGAGCCATTTGCGTGTTGTACCTACGTCTGACACCTTCAGAGAACAACTTGCGTGGTATAGTCAATGTCACTCCGGCTGACACTTGAATAGAGGCACTTGCAGGGGGGAACCAATGTAACTACAATGTAAAGTAAATGTGACGAAGTATTTATATTGCATACATTGCTTCTTTTGTAAAAAATGTTTCTTTTATAACCAAAATTAATTTCAATAAATTTATATATTGATATTATATTTGAAAAAAACTGTAATAACATCAAGTCTCATCCACTACAAGAGTTTATGAATATGTATTTGAACTTTAGTAAATGAATAAATATTATTTAATTGACAAATCCAAATTTGCACTCTTTATATATATATATATATATATATATATATATTAGGGGTTTTCGAAAACAAAAATTAAACTTGATAATGTTAGATATTGTAGATATAAGTAGATAATGTAGATATGTAAAATTGAAGGTAAAACAATATATATAGTTAACCCCCAGCTAGCACATCGTACTTATGAATCATAGGTTTCTCGAAAATCAGTCATTTGACAAGTATTTTTATAATTCCTAACCAATACTATTTTATAGTGCGATAGTGAAAATCTTTTTTTTTAATGTTTTAATTATCACAAAACCAAATTAATGCTGTAACAATATTTCAATTTCCGCTAGCTGAGTATTGAATGTGTACTTTTTTTTAGTTCACATATTACTTGCCTACCCCTTAAGCAAGTTTTTCGCAGTTTTTACGACTTATCATATATATATATATATATATATATATATATATATCAATGTGTGTGTGTCTATATGTCTGCACGAGTATGTGTGTTTTTGTTAGTTTGTGTTGTAACGGTCAAAATCGCCGCTCAAATTAAGAAATTAATAATTTCTAAAATTTGAAGAACAAACTTAATAATTAAATAATAAGGTTTTAATTTTTTGTATAATGAAACGTTGTAAAGAGTGAAGAAGCCAGTAAAATCTTGATTAATTATTATTCAGACAATTTAAAAATTAAAATAAAATAAAACTGTAATAACTAACTAAATTTGACAAACGGGAGTGCAGTGAACATTCTCTAAGTGCCGAAAAATGGTAACTTAAGAACTAGGCCATGTAGAACTATCATTGACATTTTGAAATGACCAGCAAAATCCAAAATGAACAATAGTGAAAACTAAATTTAAAAAACCTAATTAACAAAAACGTTACAGAAATTTTAAAGTAATAGACATTTTTCAGTGTTCTAAAACAGATAACAAAATTATGCAGGTTGAATCGAATACGTTGTCCAACCTGCCTGTACAAGAAAAAATCATGGAGAAAGCGACGAGCTAAGAGCGGGTGGGGAAGGGTAACATCGCCGCAATAAATACAGGAACTTATGAACCTGTAAGGCAGTCTGTGAAAACTTTTAGTACGAGGTGCTAACGATCACTATGCCGGTCCGCGCATAGGACAACCACCATAGACCAGATGGAATCAAATAGCCACGTTTCTGCCGTCTAATTCGATCCAACGACCAGGGCTTCAGACTCAGCCTCCAGGACGTGAAGATCAGAGGAGAATGGAGAAGGACTTCCATCGACTTACCGCGGATGGCTACTTCCAGTGTCCAGGGACCCGGAATCAGGACGAGAGGACTCTAGGACCGGCAGGGAAATTCTTGGCAAGTCATTATCTCTATTATATTAAATAATGTCAAATTTAGTAAGTTAAAAATATTAAATTCAAAATTATCAATAAAAATTAAACAATGACTTCACTCTATGTTGAATTTTAAAATAAATGTTAAATGCAGTGAAATTAATTTGTTTAATAAGAATGCTTATGTAATGAATAATAAATATTAAATTCACAAAGTGGTTTTGGCCATAAACCAATCGTTTTCAAGAAGGCCTGATTTATAGAAGTATACAAATTTTAAAATTATGTGTTATAAAATGTAAAATTTACCAATTCACTCTTAAAGTGAAAGGATAAAGATTTTATTATGTTAAAGTAGGAAAGATATTTTGTTTACATATGCAAATGTATTTAATGGATTATATATAAAATATAGAAATTAAATATATAATATATAAGAAAAAGTTAAGCAAATATTTGTAATTATAAGGAAGACTAAAAATTAGTAAAGAGAGAGTCAAATGTATTTTAGTTGAAAATATAATTATTTTTATTTTTAAAAAACCAAGTAATTAAATGCGTTATAAAAACTTTTGGTATTTAAATTTATCCTGTGTTGAACAACAAATAAAACTTTTAGTTTTTTCCAACTAATAAACGCTGATTATTAAATCAAATCACAATAATAATAATATTTCATTAATTAATAAATATATATAAAATTCAGAACCTAATGTTTCTTCAAACGAGTTCTCTCATGAGAACAAATTTAAAGTAAAATAAATGAGCTATTCTAAAAATTAGTTGGTTTTTTGTATTGAAGCCCAGAGACGAAGTCTTCTGGCACATCATGTTTAAAGAACACAGGAACCTTTAATAAAGGTATCTTAAACATTATCATATTTTGCACGTCCCCCTGCTGTGCCTGCTGATCTTCTAAGATGTTAAGATTCTTTGAAAATTGTGTGGGTTCATATCAATATTGTTTCTTTCCAGCTGACTACTTTACTGAAAGGTATGACTTTTTAAAGACCCGACAAAATATGTCAACCATTTGGGGGGGGGGGTAATGAGCAAGCTTAATGAGCAATATTCATGGCTTGAAAAATTTATTTAAATTATATTTTATAAATTGAGATTATTTCAATTTTGTATTGAATTGAAACGGGACATTCCAACCCGTTTCAGTGTGTGTGTTAAATATATATATATATGGTTAATATTTAAACCCGTGCAGTCTTCTACAAAACGTTGTATCGCTCCTACACACTGTAAATAAGTTGCTGTTAAATCAAAAGACGTATTCGGACACTGACGAATTGAATATAAGGTTTTATATCCTAGCGTGAGGAAATACTAACTGGTAGGGGCATGAGCCTAGAAAATAAAAGTAACTAGAAGGGAATTATGAGTAATTACTTAGATACACAGGGTATAAAGGATACGGAGTTATACAAAGAAAAAAACAAAATGCCTGCCACTATAAAATGAAATATAGGTTTAAGTTATAAAATTATAACTTGAGGAAAGGGAATGTAAAATAAAAACTTCATATATTCAATAAAACGTTTTAGTTTGGTAAATTCAGTATATTAATTTGGCAACACATTTTGTGACGTTACTAATCAACACCTTGGATTAAGGTAAAGCAGGTCTCCACTATACCTGTGTTTAGAATCTGCACTGTAAAACGAGTCTATGGTAGCTTTAGAATAACGGTTTCCAAGTCTGTCCCTTCTTATTAGGATGTTTCTCTGGACAATACTTCCCACTAAAAGTATAAATAAACAATAAATGCTTGATTATCATTGGTATCTACAAGAGAATGCATATTCCAAACAGAGCTGGAATTACGCAAGATTACTCACGACTTTATGCGTAAGTAACCACAAAGGCGCCTTGTCCATGCTTTGCCTTCATATCAATAAAATTGTTGTATGCTTAAAATTTAGAAGGATATATTACACTTACTTCCTTGGTCACTGCAGCGAATAAACGTCAAAACTCCATTCCTTCAACCCGTGACAATCATCTTGCAATTGAATATGTACGCCATAACATAAACAATTAGACAGAATGATCTCTGATAAAATCAGATATTGCTATATTATAGTTAAATTACGTTAGAATTTCATAAAGACTGGTGACAGTTTTGTATAGATAGAACACATCTAAATGTAAATGTATTATTTGTTGTCAAAAACCATTGAAGTTATTATCGTCGTAGTAGACAAAGAAATTAATGACTGATACTTAGGATAAAAATATATTAATGTTCATTTCTCGATACTTTCTTAATTTAGAAAAAGTTTTGTTAAAACTTGAGAGATTTTTTAGAACTTTTTTTCCTATTACAATTAAACATAAAACATACTTACATTCTATATAGACCTTTTTATGGATGTTTCAAAATTATGCAAATTAAACGACAAACTCAAAGAACGAGACTAACAATTTCATCTAATGGTCCTCGGATTCATAACAATGCAGAATATTTTTTGATATCCGTTCCAGTATAGGTCTACAAGTGTTTGCTTTTAGTAGTATCGCAGAAACCTCTTTAAGACACTGGGGCGCACAAACATTCACTGACTCATCCACGCTTTTCCCTGTAGCTTCTCCATCCGAACTTACGACTAACCCATGGTAGTTGGTTTACTATTCAGAACTGTATAGGCTTACTACTCACCCGCTAGACACTCATTCGCAAGTACATATTGAAGTGATAAAGTTTCAATTGCTTTCCCCGCTTCATACTCCAGCCTGCTACTAGTGGCTTCTCCGTCTGAACCTAAGACTAAGCCGTGGCTTATGCATTACTAATCACTATAGTCTAAGGCTTACTACACTCCTACTATACACACGCTAGCTCTCTCACATTGGGGCGACAAACTTTCACTTGCATTCCCCACTTTCAGATCCAGCTTGCTACATGTCGCTTCTGCGTCTGAACCTAAGACTAAGCCGTGGCTTATGCATTACTAATCACTGTAGTCTAAGGCTTACTACACTCCTACTATACACACGCTAGCTCTCTCACATTGGGGCGACAAACTTTCACTTGCATTCCCCACTTTCAGATCCAGTATGCTACATGTCGCTTCTGCGTCTGAACCTAAGACTAAGCCGTGGCTTATGCATTACTAATCACTGTAGTCTAAGGCTTACTACACTCCTACTATACACACGCTAGCTCTCTCACATTGGGGCGACAAACTTTCACTTGCTTTCCCCACTTTCAGATCCAGTATGCTACATGTCGCTTCTGCGTCTGAACCTAAGACTAAGCCGTGGCTTATGCATTACTAATCACTGTAGTCTAAGGCTTACTACACTCCTACTATACACACGCTAGCTCTCTCACATTGGGGCGACAAACTTTCACTTGCTTTCCCCACTTTCAGATCCAGCTTGCTACATGTCGCTTCTGCGTCTGAACCTAAGACTAAGCCGTGGCTTATGCATTACTAATCACTATAGTCTAAGGCTTACTACACTCCTACTATACACACGCTAGCTCTCTCACATTGGGACGTTTAACTTTCCCTTACTTCAACCGCTTTCTGCTTCAGCTTGCTACTCGTCGCTACTCCATCTGAGCATGAAAAAAGCGGTGATTGCTGCATTACTCATGACTCTAGACTAAGGCTTACTACACAGGGTGAAATCAATGTGACTTCTGCTGAAACTTGGTAGGAGACACCTCGAAGTTTAGCCTATGCCAATCCTGCTGACACTTGCAGAGAGCCACTTTCTTGGTCTAGCGATTGTAACTCCCGCTGACACTTGTAGATAGTCAATTGTATGGTGAAGCTAATGTGGCTGCTACTGACATTTGCAGAAATCCATATGTGGCTTAGAACCAATGTGACTAATGCTGATAATTGTAGAGAGCCACTTGGGAGGTAGAACCTATGTGGACAATGCTTACACTGGCGGAAAACTTTCAGGGTGGAACCAATATTACTCCTACTGGTATTTCCAGAGAGACACTTTAATGGTGGAGGTACAGTGACTTCTTGCTGACACTTGAATTGAGGTGCTTGCGGGTGCAAGGAAATGTAACTCCTGCCGAAACATATAGATCCACTTGCGTGATGTACCTGCGTTTGATACCTTCAGAGAACCACTTGCGGGGAATAGTCAATGTCACTCCGGTTGACACTACCTAAGATCCACTTGCGTGATGTACCTGCGTCTGATACCGTCAGCGAACAACTTGCGGTGTATAGTCAAAATCACTCCGGCTGACACTACCAAAGAGCCACTTTAATGGTGGAGGTACAGTGACTTGTTGCTGACACTTGCATTGAGGTACTTGCGAGGTATAGCCAATGTGACCCTTTCTTTCACTTGCAGAGAGCTTTTTGCAAGAGTGGACCCAATGTGACTCCATAACATATATGTAATCTAAATCTGTAGGACAAATGAGACGGTGTATCTATATTGCATACAGTCCCCTTTTTGTGTTAAGCTTTACCTCAATAAAAATAAAATTAATTCAATAATATTATTTAATGAAATATTATTTGCAAAAACTTCAATAACATCAAGTCTCATCCACTACAAATTCATACATATGTATTTGAATTTTAGTGGATGAATAAACATTATTATATTTAGGAATGAAAATTTATGTACGAGCCATATACATGTATGATATATACGACACTATATATAGTGTTGTATATTTATTCCTGTTATAGCGCTTGGGACGCTTCTGTTCTCTCTTTACCTCGACGAAGGACTTTTTTTTATTACTAAAACTCAGAGGGACCTTATCGGTGTAGAGCACTTAGCTGAAGTCTTTATACTCTCTTCCCATCCTACTCTTTGCAGAAATCAAGTACTCACCTGATGCTAAATCTTCTGATATCCTCTGGTGTACATACCTGACAGCAAAACCACTTTATCCTTGCAGCTCCCAAAGCAGGGCACTCACATTGTACGTGGATTGGGCTTTCCTCTTGGTCCTCGTCGCATCTCTTGCACACATGGGACCTAGATTTTCTAATTTTGTATTGGAACCCCCTCAGATTCCCATTGCCTGTGACCAGCTCTACAGTAGCTCTGAGTTGATGTCTACTTAAGGAGAGTAGTTCCTTGCCCCACAAATCTCCTGAGTAACCCCACAGTACCTTGAATTTGTTATACCCCAAGGTTACATTCCATTCTTCCCTGCAAAACCTGTCTATATGTGCCGTGATCCTCTTGCGCCCTTCCTGAGGCGGCATGCCCACTGCCCTCAGCAACGGTCCTTGAGATATACACCTTTGTTTTGCTAAGGCGTCAGCTCTCTCATTCTCTATCCAGCCAGAATGTCCTGGAAACCAGGTTAGGTTGAGTGAATTATACCTATTCAGCTCTGCTAGAGAAGCCATAGTCTCAGCCACCAGCCTAGAGCTAGTACTAGCCTTACCTAAAGCCTTCAGAGCTGCCAGACTGTCCAAGCAAATGCAAATGGTATTGCCCCTCCTGCCAGACCCTATTATTTCCTCCGTACATAGTTTGATCCCGAGCACCTTCACTGGAAGACAGACTTGTAGTCCTCCAGGCGATGACAAAATCTGTCTTGGTGTATCGGTCCACTAAATCCTTCTCCCACTCCTTCCTTCATCTTGGACCCATCGGTGAACCATATTTCACCATGTCTGGGTCTATACTCCGCCCATGCCTCTCTTGCAGGACTATGGATTTTGTAGTTTCCCTTTTTCCTTTTAAGAGACAGTATCTTATCCTGAGGTTCTATCCAGAGCTCCTTCAGTGAATCCCAAAATAGCTGTTTATGACGTTTGCTACTTGTCTTCCACTGCCCGGTACAACTTAGCCGGTATGCAGTTTTCATTGCCTCCATCCTAATTTGAAGACTCAAGGATGGAAAACCCAACATAACCCTCATGGCCGCTTGTAGCTGTTATGCCTCTAAGGAAGAGCACCTGCGCGCGGTCCAGCATTCTTTTACTTGTTTCTTTCTGTGACCTGTCCCACCAGACGATTGAGGCAAAGTCCAACCTCGGCACCACAATAACGGAATAAATCCAGTTCATCTGACGTGGACCCAAACCCCGTCTCGTGCCTATTGCTCCTCTGCATTGCCAGAACGTAGCTATGGCTTTTTTCCACTTATCCTCCAAGTGCTCACGCAAGAGTAGCTTCCTATCCATAATAACTTCCAGATATTTAGCGCTCTTAACGTAGCTTAATTTGGTAACTTCCATCATCTCCAGCGATTAAGTTTTATATCGCCCAGTAAAGGTGAGTGCCACAGATTTATCTCCTTGAATGGATAGTGCATTCTCCCTGCACCATGCTTCTGTTACCTTGGATGCCTCTTGAAGCAGGTCTTTGAGGACCTCTTCAAATGGCCCCCTAACAAGGATAGCTATGTCATCCGCATATACTACCACCTTGACACCCATTCCACTGAGCGTCCTTAGTAGGCCGTCCACGACAAGGCTCCACAGCAAAGGGGATAACACTCCACCCTGTGGGCAGCCCTCCGAGACCATCCCATTTATTGTGCACCCCATCCAGGATGCAGTACTTATCCGGTTTTCCAAGGAACTCATAATCCAATTTATAATTCCATCAGAAATCCCGTGATCCATAGTTGCTCTCTTGATGGCCAGTCTAGAGGTACTATTAAAAGCCCCCTCCACATCAAGAAAAGCCCCAATACATATCCCCTTGTTGTTGATCTGACCTTCAATATAGTCCACGACCGACAACAGCGCAGTCTCCACTGACCTACCAGTTCGGTAGGCATGTTGGTCCTGATGAAGCGGATACTGCTTCAAAGGTCAAACCTTCAAATAGTGGTCCACCAGCCTTTCCAGTGTCTTTAACAAGAAAGATGTAAGGCTGATAGGTCTGAAGTCCTTTACCTCTGTGTAACCTTTCTTCCCCGGTTTGGGGATAAAAATAACTTTCGTTTTGAGCCACTGTCCGGGGGTGTAACCCAAGGCAACACAGCCTCTGAATAATCCTGTGAGTGGCCCTAGTATTTCCTCCATGCAATTTTGTAGTAGAGCTGGAGTAATATTATCTAATCCAGGCGCTTTAAAAGGCTTAAAAGACAGAATCGCCTCTCTCACCTTTTGCGCTGAGATCACCTGCCCAGCAATATTCCAGTCCGCCCTTAGCCCAGTACGTCTGAGGTTTTGAGCACCGTTCCCTACCCGTCTAATATCGGGCAAACTGTTCCTCATAAGCAGACGCAGAGTTTCCTCCGGGGTGTCAGTAAAGCTACCATCAGCCTTCTTGGCAAACTTAAGCTCTTCCCTGGGTCCACCTGCTAACACCTTAAACAGTCTAGCAGTGTCACTCAGTGTGCTTGTCTCTGAGCACCACTTTTTCCAAGAAGCCCGTTTAACCTCTTTAATAAGATTTTTATAGAGACCCTGGCTGTCTTTATATGCCTGCCAGGTCTCCGCCGTTTTCTTCTTCTTTCCCTATTTAAGAGCCTTCTAGTCTCTTTCCGTCTTGCTTCTAACTCGCTGTTCCACTTAAGCTCACCACGCCCAGTGTTTATCCGCGAGAGAGGGCAATTTTCCTCAAACGACTTGGAAATTGCAGTCCTGATGTAGGCCTCAGTATTTTCCAGTTCGTTTGATGTACCATATTTACCACGGAAGTCTGACACCCGCCTCCTCACCGAGGACTTAAAACCTTCCCAGTTTGTCCTTCTCGGGTTCCTAAGCCACACCACATAGGGGACAACTCCCCTCATCGTAGCAGTGAGGAT
>JBAIZL010000005.1:92867629-92915129 GCA_036971475.1 Prosapia bicincta
GAAGCAGCAATATTATCAGTAGTGACTCACCAATATTATCGATTATACAATCTGTCACTAAACACATTTCTTACACTGATAATCTATTTACTACCGATGATCACTGCCATTATTCGGTTTACTACTGTTATGTCAAATAAACGAAAATATTTTTGACAGTCGAAATATCGCCGCTCCAAATAAAGATTACGACTGGACTTCGGCTTTTTTAAATCGATAAACGCCGATACTTAGAATTATATTCATAGGTTAACATCCCAAGTAAATGCGAGCTATTAAAACGCCTGGTTTTCGCTGATCACCGTACTTGAAATAATTTGTCATACAACTGTAAACTCAGAGATAGTCTCATAGACGTTGTGGTTACTCTTGGGACTATAATATCACAGTCTATGATCACCGTGATACACCAGTCAACAAAAGCGAAGACGAGATATAAACAGTGTATATTTTACTGGTAATAGAAGTAGGCGTTTTTTAAAGCACGGTTATCCGCTTCCTCCACTAACGATATCATCTTTATATGAAAGAGTACAAAAAAGAGAATACGAGGAAAAAAGAAGAAAAAGAAAACGAAGAACACGAAGAAGAATGAGAAAATAAATAACATTCACTTTAAGGTTATCAAAAACATTTAAAGATATGCTATGACATATAATTTGAAAAGCAAATCAAGTTTTAAAATTAATACATCACCAATCCTATAGTCTGTACAAGCCCTAAGGGATACGTACGAGATACATTGACTTCTGTCCCCGTTCGGTCATAAAGTTTACGTTGGGTCTGACATCGAGTAGACAAACGCGTCAGATTGGCTTTCGGGGTGTTGGCTGTTTATGTTTTCATATCAGAAATATATCTGTAAATAAATAGCGATAGTTCTCTCTAAGACAAGTTCGCGAATCCAGAGCTGTATGCTCCTTCCAGCGAACCCACAGTGTATGTTCGAAGGAAGGGACAGATGTAAGGGAAGTTTTGAAAAGTACCGAGTATTAATTTTTATGTGATTTTTTTTCTATTTTAGGTTTTTTATATTGATTTGCTAATAACCTCAAGAAATAATTTCGCTCTTGACGAAACACTTATCTGTTTCCAAACACAAACACCAGTAGCCCCATCATTGTTTATAAAGCTTTACCAAAGAATGAGTAGCATGTTTACACATCCCTGAAGAACTTATATAGAACATTCTAAGGAAACACTTGGCAGCAATATATCAACTCTTCCAATTGAATTATAAGGATATTGAAATGGTGTTATTTATGGGCAATAAAACATAATTTTCATCAATAATGACACAATATGACGTATATTTTTTTGATCCAAATAATTACAAAATAATAGAAAAGTATAAACTATGTAGCAAAGGAAGAGCACATGATATACAAATTTAATGTATGTGTAATATGAATTTAAGAATGAAATAAATTTTTTATAGCACCTATAAACACTAGTTAACTAAACAACAAATATATATATATATATATATATATATATATATATATATATATATAAATGGGAAAATATAATAAAAGAATTACCTTGTGTTTTATAAAGTATTTATTTTGATTTATCTATGTCTAAATACAGGACAATAATATTGTGCCAAAAAATACTATAGAATATAAAAATTAATTAGTTACTAAGGAAATAATTAAAAACAAATCAGCACAGCTATAGCACAAAAAACGATGACTATTATGTAAAAATGATAATCGGTCTAGGCAGCACATGCATGCTCCAGGCTTGCCGTATGCTATAATTCGGATGGTGTTTTGGACTTCGTGATTCTCTTGGCACTGAACTTCTAGCAGGAACGTGCCATATATACTTGCAACACTATTTATTTCAAGCTGCCTTGGACTTCATGATTCTCTTGGCACTGAGCTTGTAGCAGGAACGTGCCATATATACTTGCAACACTATTTATTTCACGCTGCCTTGGACTTCATGATTCCCTTGGCACTGAGCTCCTAGCAGGAACGTGCCATATATACTTGCAACACTATTTATTTCACGCTGCCTTGGACTTCATGATACCCTTGGCACTGAGCTCCTAGCAGGAACGTGCCATATATACTTGCAACACTATTTATTTCACGCTGCCTTGGACTTCATGATACCCTTGGCACTGAGCTCCTAGCAGGAACGTGCCATATATACTTGCAACACTATTTATTTCACGCTGCCTTGGACTTCATGATTCTCTTGGCACTGAGCTTGTAGCAGGAACGTGCCATATATACTTCCAATACTATTTAATACACACTGCCTTGGAAATCACGATTCTCTTGATACTAGGCTTCTAGAAAGAAGGTGCCCTATAAACTTGCAACACTATTTATTTCACGCTGCCTTGGACTTCGTGATTATCTTGGCACTGGGCTTCTAGAAACGAACCCTATATACTTGCAATACTATTTACTTAACTCTGAATTGGACTTCCTGATTCTCTTGGCGCTGGACTTCTAGAGCAACGTGTCCTATATACTTGCAATACTATTTACTTATCGCTGCCTTGGACATCGTGATTCTCTTTCACTAGTCCTCTAGCAAGAACTTGCCCTATATATTTGCATTACTATATATTTGCTTCACGCTGCCTTGGTCCTCATGATTCTCTTGCTACAAGGCCTCTAGCAAGGATGTGTCTTATTTATTTGCAATACTATTTACTTCATGCTCCTTGGACCTCGTTATTATTTTGGCACTGGGCTTCTAAAGCAACGTGTCCTATATACTTGCAATACTATTTACTTATCGCTGCCTTGGACTTCGCAATTCTCCTGGCCCTGGGATTGTAGCAAGTACTTGCCCTATATACTTGCATTACTATTTGCTTCACGCTGCCTTGGACCTCAGGATTCTCTTGCTACAAAGCTTCTAGCAAAGGACGTGCTTCATATATTTGCAATACTATTTACTTCATGCTGCCTTAGACTTCGTTATAGTATTGGCACTAGGCTTCTAGCAAGAACGTGACCTATATACTTGCAATACAATTTACTTTACGCTACCGTGGACTTTGTAATTCTTCTGGGCCTGGGCTTGTAGCAAGAACTTGCCCTATATACTTGAAAAACTATTTGCTTCACGCTGTCTTTGGATCTCATGATTTTCTTGCTACTAGGCTTATAGCAAGGACGTGCCTTATATACTTGCAATACTATTTACTTCACGCTGCGTTGGACCTCATGATTCTCTTGGTACTAGGCTTCTAGCAAGAACATGCCTTATAAACTTACAATACTATTTACTTCCCGCTGTCTTTGACTTCGTGATTATCTTGGCACCAGGCTTCTAGCATGAACGTGTCCTATATACTTGCAATACTATTTACTTTACGCTGCCTTTTACCTCATGATTCTCTTGGTACTAGGCTTCTAGCAAATGACGTTCTATATATAATTGCAATACTATTTACTTCATGCTGACTTTGACTTCTTTATTGTATTGGCAGTAGACTTCTAGCAAGAACGTGTCCTATATATTTGCAATACTATTTACTTAACGCTGCCTAGGACCACATAATTCTCTTGGCACTAGGCTTCTAGCAAGAAAGTGACATATATATTTGCAATACTATTTAATTCACGGTGCATTGGACATCGTCATTCCTTTGGCACTAGGCTTCTAGCAAGAATGGGTCCTATATATTTGCAATACTATTTACTTAACGCTGCCTAGGACCACATAATTCTCTTGGCACTAGGCTTCTAGCAAGAAAGTGACATATATATTTGCAATACTATTTAATTCACGGTGCATTGGACATCGTCATTCTCTTGGCACTAGGCTTCTAGCAAGAACGTGTCCTATATATTTGCAATACTATTTACTTAACGCTACCTAGGACCACATAATTCTCTTGGCACTAGGCTTCTAGCAAGAAAGTGACATATATATTTGCAATACTATTTAATTCACGGTGCATTGGACATCGTCATTCCTTTGGCACTAGGCTTCTAGCAAGAATGGGTCCTATATACTTGCAATACTATTTAATTCACGCTGCATTGGACATCGTCATTCCTTTGGCACTAGGCTTCTAACAAGAACAGGCCCTATATACTTGCAATACTATTTACTTAATGCTGCCTTTGACTTCGTGATTCTCTTGGCACTAGGCTTTTAGCAAGAACGTGATCTATATACTTGCAATAATATTTACTTAACGCTGCCTTGGACTTCGTGATTCTCTTGGCACTAGGCTTCTAGCAAGAACGTGACCTATATACTTCCAATACTATCTACTACACGCTGCTTTGGACCTCATGATTCTCTTGGTACTAGGCTTCTAGCAAGAACGTGACCTATATACTTCCAATACTATCTACTACACGCTGCTTTGGACCTCATGATTCTCTTGGTACTAGGTTTCTAGCAACTACGTGCTCTATATAGCAATACTATTTACTATACGCATCCTTGGACGTCATGATTATCTTGGTACTAGTCTTCTAGCAAGAACGTGACCTATATACTTGCAATACTATTTACTTCATGCTGCCTTTGACCTCATGATTCTGTTGGTACTAGGTTTCTAGCCACTACGTGCTCTATATAGCAATACTATTTACTATACGCATCCTTGGACGTCATGCTTATCTTGGTACTAGGCTTCTAGCAAGAACGTATCCTTTATGCTTGCAGTAATATTTACCTATCGCTGCCTTGGACATCGTCATTCCTTTGGCACTAGGCTTCTAGCAAGAACGTGACCTATATACTTGCAATACTATATACTTCACGCCGCCTTGGACTTCGTGATTCTCTTGGCACTAGGCTTCTAGCAAGAACGTGAACTCTATACCTGCAATACTATTTACTTCATGCTGCCTTTGACCTCATGATTCTCTTGGCACTAAGCTTCTAGAAAGTACGTACTCTATATAGCAATACTATTTATTATATGCTGCCTTGGACCTCATGATTATCTTGGCACTATCCTTCTAGCAAGAAAGTGACCTATATACTTGCAGTGCCATTTACTTAACGCTGCCTTGGACTTCTTGATTCTCTTGGCTCTGGGCTTCCTAAAAACGAGCACTATATACTTGCATTACCACTTACTTCAAGGTACATTGGACTTCGTGATTCTCTTGGCACTAGGCTTCTAGCAAGAAAGTGACCTATATACTTGCAATACTATTTACTTAACGCTGCCTTGGACTTCATGATTCTCTTGGCTCTGGGCTTCCTAAAAACGAGCCCTATATACTTGCATTACCACTTACTTCACGGTACATTGGACTTCGTGATTCTCTTGGCACTAGGCTTGTAGCAAGATCGGGACCTATATACCTGAAATACTATTTACTTCATGCTGCCTTTGACCACATGATTCTCTTGGTACTAGGTTTCTAGCAACTACGTGCTCTATATAGCAATACTATTTACTATACGCATCCTCGGACGTCATGATTATCTTGGTACTAGGCTTCTAGCAAGAACGTATCCTTTATGCTTGCAGTAATATTTACCTATCGCTGCCTTGGACATCGTCATTCCTTTGGCATTAGGCTTCTAGCAAGAACGGGCCCTACATACTTGCAATACTATTTACTTCAAGCTTCCTTGGATTTAATGATTCTCTAGGTACTAGGCTTCTAGCAAGAACGTGCCTTATATATCCTACTTGCAATACTATTCACTTCACCCTGCCTTAGACATCGTGATTTTCTCGGCTCTGGGCATCTAGAAACGAGCCCTATGTACTTGCAATACTGATTACGCTGAATTGGACATGGTGATTTTCTTGGCTGTAGGCTTCTAGAAACGACCCGTATGTACTTGCAATACTGTTTACTTAACGCTGAATTGGACATCGTGATTTTCTTGGCTGTAGGCTTCTAGAAACGAGCCGTATGTACTTGCAATACTGTTTACTTAACGATGCCTTGGACATCGTGATTTTCTTTGCAGCAGGCTTCTAGAAACGAGCCCTATGTACTTGCCATTCTGTTTACTTAACGCTGAATTGGACATCGTGATTTTCTTGGCTATAGGCTTCTAAAAACTTGTCCTATATACTTGCAAAACTATTTACTTCTTGCTGCTTTGAACATCGTGATTTTTTTGGCTGTAGGCTTCTAGAAACGAGCCGTATGTACTTGCAATACTGTTTACTAAAGGCTGCCTTGGACATCGTGATTTTCTTGGCGGTAGGCTTCTAGAAACGACCCGTAGGTACTTGCAATACAGTTTACTTAACGCTGAATTGGACATCGTGATTTTCGTGGCTGTAGGCTTCTAGAAACGACCCGTATGTACTTGCAATACTGTTTACTTAACGCTGAATTGGACATCGTGATTTTCTTGGCTGTAGGCTTCTAGAAACGAGCCGTATGTACTTGCACAACTATTTACTTCTTGCTGAAATGGACATCGTGATTTTCTTTGCTGCAGGCTTCTAGAAACGAGCCCTATGTACTTGCCATTCTGTTTACATAACGCTGAATTGGACATCGTGATTTTCATGGCTCTAGGCTTCTAGAAACGAGCCCTATGTACTTGAAATACTGTTTACTTAACGCTGAATTGGACATCGTGATTTTCTTGGCTGTAGGCTTCTAGAAACGAGACCTATGTACTTGCCATTCTGTTTACTTAACGCTGAATTGGACATCGTGATTTTCGTGGCTGTAGGCTTCTAGAAACGAGCCGTATATACTTGTAATACTGTTTACTTAACGATGCCTTGGACATCGTGATTTTCTTTGCTGCAGGCTTCTAGAAACGAGCCCTATGTACTTGCCATTCTGTTTACTTAACGCTAAATTGGACATCGTGATTTTCTTGGCTATAGGCTTCTAAAAACTTGTCCTATATACTTGCAAAACTATTTACTTCTTGCTGCCTTGGACATCGTGAATTTCTTGTCTCTAGGCTTCTAGAAACGAGCCCTATGTACTTGAAATCCTGATTACTTAACGCTGAATTGGACATCGTGATTTTCTTGGCTGTAGGCTTCTAGAAACGAGCCGTATATACTTGCAATACTGTTTACTAAACGCTGCCTTGGACATCGTGATTTTCTTGGCTGTAGGCCTCTAGAAACGACCCGTATGTACTTGAAATACTGTTTACTTAACTCTGAATTGGACATCGTGATTTTCTTGGCTGTAGGCTTCTAGAAACGACCCGTATGTACTTGGAATACTGTTTACTTAGCGCTGCCTTGGTCATCGTGATTTTCTTGGCTGCAGGCGTCTAGAAACGAGCCCTATGTACTTGGAATACTATTTACTGCTTGCTGCCTTGGACATCATGATTTTCTAGGCTGTAGGCTTCTAGAAACGAGCCCTATGTACTTGCAATACTGTTTACTTAACGCTGAATTGGACATCGTGATTTTCTTGGCTGTAGGCCTCTAGAAACGACCCGTATGTACTTGCAATACTGTTTTCTTAACGCTGAATTGGACATCGTGATTTTCTTGGCTGTAGGCTTCTAGAAACGACCCGTATGTACTTGCAATACTGTTTACTTAACGCTGAATTGGACATCGTGATTTTCTTGGCTGTAGGCCTCTAGAAACGACCCGTATGTACTTGGAATACTATTTACTTCTTGCTGCCTTGGACATCGTGATTTTCTTGGCTGTAGGCTTCTAGAAACGACCCGTATGTACTTGCAATACTGTTTACTTAACGCTGAATTGGACATCGTGATTTTCTTGGCTGTAGGCCTCTAGAAACGACCCGTATGTACTTGCAATACTGTTTACTTAACGCTGAATTGGACATCGTGATTTTCTTGGCTGTAGGCTTCTAGAAACGACCCGTATGTACTTGGAATACTGTTTACTTAGCGCTGCCTTGGTCATCGTGATTTTCTTGGCTGCAGGCGTCTAGAAACGAGCCCTATGTACTTGGAATACTATTTACTTCTTGCTGCCTTGGACATCATGATTTTCTAGGCTGTAGGCTTCTAGAAACGAGCCCTATGTACTTGCAATACTGTTTACTTAACGCTGAATTGGACATCGTGATTTTCTTGGCTATAGGCTTCTAGAAATGAGCCCTATGTACTTGCAACAATGTTTACTAAAAGCTGAAATGGACATCGTGATTTTCTTGGCTATAGGCTTCTAAAAACTTGTCCTATATACTTGCAAAACTATTTACTTCTTGCTGCCTTGGACATCGTGATTTTCTTGGCTCTAGGCTTCTACAAACGAGCCCTATGTACTTGAAATACTGTTTACTTAACGCTGAATTGGACATGGTGATTTTCTAGTCTGTAGGCTTCTAGAAACGAGCCGTATGTACTTGCAATATTGTTTACTTCTTGCTGCCTTGGACATCGTGATTTTCTTGGCTGTAGGCTTCTAGAAACGAGCCTTATGTAATTGCAATACTGTTTACTAAACGCTGCCTTGGACATCGTGATTTTCTTGGCTGTAGGCTTCTAGAAACGACCCGTATGTACTTGCAATACTGTTTACTTAACGCTGAATTGGACATGGTGATTTTCTTGGCTCTAGGCTTCTAGAAACGAGCCGTATGTACTTGCAATACTGTTTACTTAACGATGCCTTGGACATCGTGATTTTCTTTGCAGCAGGCTTCTAGAAACGAGCCCTATGTACTAGCCATTCTGTTTACTTAACGCTGAATTGGACATCGTGATTTTCT
The DNA here is from genome assembly GCA_036971475.1 of Prosapia bicincta. Taxonomy (NCBI): domain Eukaryota; kingdom Metazoa; phylum Arthropoda; class Insecta; order Hemiptera; family Cercopidae; genus Prosapia; species Prosapia bicincta. Next base: position 92,876,269 of record JBAIZL010000005.1, read on the forward strand.
TGGCTATAGGCTTCTAAAAACCTGTCCTATATACTTGCAAATCTATTTACTTCTTGCTGCCTTGGACATCGTGATTTTCTTGGCTCTAGGCTTCTAGAAACAAGCCCTATGTACTTGAAATACTGTTTACCTTACGCTGAATTGGACATCGTGATTTTCTTGGCTGTAGGCGTCTAGAAACGAGCCCTATGTACTTGGAATACTGTTTACTTAACGCTGCCTTGGACATCGTGATTTTCTTGGCTGTAGGCTTCTAGAAACGAGCCCTATGTACTTGCAATACAGTTTACTTAACGCTGAATTGGACATCGTGATTTTCTTGGCTATAGGCTTTTAGAAACGAGCCCTATGTACTTGCAACAATGTTTACTAAACGCCGCCTTGGACATCGTGATTTTCGTGGCTGTAGGCTTCTAGAAACGACCCGCATGTACTTGCAATACTGTTTACTTGACGATGCCTCTGACATCGTGATTTTCTTTGCTGCAGGCTTCTAGAAACGAGCCCTATGTACTTGCCATTCTGTTTACTTAACGCTGAATTGGACATCGTGATTTTCTTGGCTATAGGCTTCTAAAAACTTGTCCTATATACTTGCAAAACTATTTACTTCTTGCTGCCTTGGACATCGTGATTTTCTTGGCTCTAGGCTTCTAGAAACAAGCCCTATGTACTTGAAATACTGTTTATTTAACGCTGAATTGGACATCGTGATTTTCTTGGCTGTAGGCTTCTAGAAACGAGCCGTATGTCCTTGCAATACTGTTTACTAAACGCTGCCTTGGACATCGTGATTTTCTTGGCTGTAGGCTTCTAGAAACGACCCGTATGTACTTGCAATACTGTTTACTTAACGCTGAATTGGACATCGTGATTTTCTTGGCTGTAGGCTTCTAGAAACGAGCCGTATGTACTTGCAATACTGTTTACTTAACGGTGCCTTGGACATCGTGATTTTCTTTGCTGCAGGCTTCTAGAAACGAGCCCTATGTACTTGAAATACTGTTTACTTGACGCTGAATTGGACATCGTGATTTTCTTGGCTGTAGGCTTCTAGAAACGAGGCCTATGTACTTGCAAAACTATTTACTTCTTGCTGAATTGGACATCGTGATTTTCTTGGCTCTAGGCTTCTAGAAAAGAGCCCTATGTACTTGAAATACTGTTTACTTAACGCTGAATTGGACATCGTGATTTTCTTGGCTCTAGGCTTCTAGAAACGACCCGTATGTACTTGCAATACTGTTTACTTAACGCTGAAATGGACATCGTGATTTTCTTGGCTGTAGGCTTCTAGAAACGAGCCGTATGTCCTACTTGCAATACTGTTTACTTAACGATGCCTTACACATCGTGCTTTTCTTTGCTACAGGCTTCTAGAAACAAGCCCTATGTACTTGCCATTCTGTTTACTTAACGCTGAATTGGACATCGTGATTTTCTTGGCTATAGGCTTCTAAAAATTTGTCCTTTATACTTGCAAAACTATTTACTTCTTGCTGCCTTGGACATCGTGATTTTCTTGGCTCTAGGCTTCTAGAAACGAGCCCTATGTACTTGAAATACTGTTAATTTAACGCTGAATTGGACATCGTGATTTTCTTGGCGGTAGGCTTCTAGAAACGACCCGTATGTCCTTGCAATACTGTTTACTAAACGCTGCCTTGGACATCGTGATTTTCTTGGCTGTAGGCTTCTAGAAACGACCCGTATGTACTTGCAATACTGTTTACTTAACGCTGAAATGGACATCGTGATTTTCTTGGCTGTAGGCTTCTAGAAACGAGCCGTATGTCCTACTTGCAATACTGTTTACTTAACGATGCCTTGGACATCGTGATTTTCTTTGCTGCAGGCTTCTAGAAACAAGCCCTATGTACTTGCCATTCTGTTTACGTAACGCTGAATTGGACATCATGATTTTCTTGGCTATAGGCTTCTAAAAATTTGTCCTTTATACTTGCAAAACTATTTACTTCTTGCTGCCTTTGACATCGTGATTTTCTTGGCTCTAGGCTTCTAGAAACGAGCTCTATGTACTTGAAATACTGTTAATTTAACGCTGAATTGGACATCGTGATTTTTGTGGCTGTAGGCTTCTAGAAACGAGCCGTAAGTACTTGCAATACTCTTTACTAAACGCTGCCTTTGACATCGTGATTTTCTTGGCTGTAGGCTTCTAGAAACGATCCGTATGTACTTGCAATACTGTTTCCTTAACGCTGAATTGGACATCGTGATTTTCGTGGCTGTAGGCTTCTAGAAACGAGCCGTAAGTACTTGCAATTCTGTTTACTTAACGATGCCTTGGACATCGTGATTTTCTTTGCTGCAGGCTTCTAGAAACGAGCCCTATGTACTTGCCATTCTGTTTACTTAACGCTGAATTGGACATCGTGATTTTCTTGGCTATAGGCTTCTAAAAACTTGTCCTATATACTTGCAAAACTATTTACTTCTTGCTGCCTTGGACATCGTGATTTTCTTGGCTCTAGGCTTCTAGAAACGAGCCCTATGTACTTGAAATCCTGATTACTTAACCCTGAATTGGACATCGTGATTTTCTTGGCTGTAGGCTTCTAGAAACGAGCTGTATTTCCTTGCAATACTGTTTACTAAACGCTGCCTTGGTCATCGTGACTTTCTTGGCTGTAGGCTTCTAGAAACGAGCCGTATGGACTTGCAATACTGTTTACTTAACGCTGAATTGGACATCGTGATTTTCTTGGCTGTAGGCTTCTAGAAACGAGCCGTATGTACTTGCAATACTGTTTACCTAACGATGCCTTGGACATCGTTTTTTTCTTTGCTGCAGGTTTATAGAAACGAGCCCTATGTACTTGAAATACTGATTACTTAACGCTGAATCGGACACGGTGATTTTCTTGGCTGTAGGCTTCTAGAAACGAGCCGTATGTACTTGCAATACTGTTTACTTCTTGCTGCCTTGGACATCGTGATTTTCTTGGCTGTAGGCTTCTAGAAACGAGCCTTATGCAATTGCAATACTGTTTACTAAACGCTGCCTTGGACATCGTGATTTTCTTGGCTGTAGGCTTCTAGAAACGACCCGTATGTACTTGCAATACAGTTTACTTAACGCTGAATTGGACATCGTGATTTTCTTGGCTGTAGGCTTCTAGAAACGAGCCGTATGTCCTACTTGCAATACTGTTTACTTAACGATGCCTTGGACATCGTGATTTTCTTTGCTGCAGGCTTCTAGAAACGAGCCCTATGTACTTGCCATTCTGTTTACTTAACCCTGAATTGGACATCGTGATTTTCTTGGCTATAGGCTTCTAAAAACTTGTCCTTTATACTTGCAAAACTATTTACTTCTTGCTGCCTTGGACATCGTAATTTTCTTGGCTCTAAGCTTCTAGAAACGAGCCCTATGTACTTGAAATACTGTTTATTTAACGCTGAATTGGACATCGTGATTTTCTTGGCTGTAGGCTTCTAGAAACGAGCCGTAAGTACTTGCAATACTCTTTACTAAACGCTCCCTTTGACATCGTGATTTTCTTGGCTGTAGGCTTCTAGAAGCGACCCGTATGTACTTGCAATACTGTTTACTTAACGCTGAATTGGACATCGTGATTTTCTTGGCTGTAGGCTTCTAGAAACGAGCCGTATGTACTTGCAATACTGTTTACTTAACGATGCCTTGGACATCGTGATTTTCTTTGCTGCAGGCCTCTAGAAACGAGCCCTATGTATTTGAAATACTGTTTACTTAACGCTGAATTGGACATCGTGATTTTCTTGGCTGTAGGCTTCTAGAAACGAGCCGTATGTTTTTGCAATACTGTTTACTAAACGCTGCCTTGGACATCGTAATTTTCTTGGCTGTAGGCTTCTAGAAACGACCCGTATGTACTTGCAATACTGTTTACTTAACACTGAATTGGACATCGTGATTTTCTTGGCTGTAGAGTTCTAGAAACGAGCCGTATGTACTTGCAATACTGTTTACCTAACGATGCCTTGGACATCGTGATCTTCTTTGCTGTAGGCTTCTAGAAACGAGCCCTATGTACTTGCCATTCTTTTTACTTAACGCTGAATTGGACATCGTGATTTTCTTGGCTATAGGCTTCTAAAAACTTGTCCTATATACTTGCAAAACTATTTACTTCTTGCTGCCTTGGACATCGTAATTTTCTTGGCTCTAGGCTTCTAGAAACGAGCCCTATGTACTTGAAATACTGTTTATTTAACGCTGAATTGGACAACGTGATTTTCTTGGCTGTAGGCTTCTAGAAACGAGCCGTAAGTACTTGCAATACTCTTTACTAAACGCTCCCTTTGACATCGTGATTTTCTTGGCTGTAGGCTTCTAGAAACGACCCGTATGTACTTGCAATACTGTTTCCTTCACGCTGAATTGGACATCGTGATTTTCGTGGCTGTAGGCTTCTAGAAACGAGCCGTATGTACTTGCAATACTGTTTACTTAACGATGCCTTGGACATCGTGATTTTCTTTGCTGCAGGCTTCTAGAAACGAGCCCTATGTACTTGCCATTCTGTTTACTTAACACTGAATTGGACATCGTGATTTTCTTGGCTATTGGCTTCTAAAAACTTGTCCTATATACTTGCAAAACTATTTACTTCTTGCTGCCTTGGACATCGTGATTTTCTTGGCGGTAGGCTTCTAGAAACGAGCCCTATGTACTTGAAATCCTGATTACTTAACCCTGAATCGGACATGGTGATTTTCTTGGCTTTAGGCTTCTAGAAACGAGCCGTATGTCCTTGCAATACTGTTTACTAAACGCTGCCTTGGACATCGTGATTTTCTTGGCTGTAGGCTTCTAGAAGCGACCCGTATGTACTTGCAATACTGTTTACTTAACGCTGAATTGGACATCGTGATTTTCTTGCCTGTAGGCTTCTAGAAACGAGCCGTATGTACTTGCAATACTGTTTACTTAACGATGCCTTGGACATCGTGATTTTCTTTGCTGCAGGCCTCTAGAAACGAGCCCTATGTATTTGAAATACTGTTTACTTAACGCTGAATTGGACATCGTGATTTTCTTGGCTGTAGGCTTCTAGAAACGAGCCGTATGTTTTTGCAATACTGTTTACTAAACGCTGCCTTGGACATCGTAATTTTCTTGGCTGTAGGCTTCTAGAAACGACCCGTATGTACTTGCAATACTGTTTACTTAACACTGAATTGGACATCGTGATTTTCTTGGCTGTAGAGTTCTAGAAACGAGCCGTATGTACTTGCAATACTGTTTACCTAACGATGCCTTGGACATCGTGATCTTCTTTGCTGTAGGCTTCTAGAAACGAGCCCTATGTACTTGCCATTCTTTTTACTTAACGCTGAATTGGACATGGTGATTTTCTTGGCTATAGGCTTCTAAAAACTTGTCCTTTATACTTGCAAAACTATTTACTTCTTGCTGCCTTGGACATCGTAATTTTCTTGGCTCTAGGCTTCTAGAAACGAGCCCTATGTACTTGAAATACTGTTTATTTAACGCTGAATTGGACATCGTGATTTTCTTGGCTGTAGGCTTATAGAAACGAGCCGTATGTACTTGCAATACTGTTTACTTAACGATGCCTTGGACATCGTGATTTTCTTTGCTGCAGGCTTCTAGAAACGAGCCGTATGTACTTGCAATACTGTTTACTTAACGATGCCTTGGACATCGTGATTTTCTTTGCTGCAGGCTTCTAGAAACGAGCCCTATGTACTTGCCATTCTGTATACTTAACGCTGAATTGGACATCGTGATTTTCTTGGCTATAGGCTTCTAAAAACTTGTCCTATATACTTGCAAAACTATTTACTTCTTGCTGCCTTGGACATCGTGATTTTCTTGGCGGTAGGCTTCTAGAAACGAGCCCTATGTACTTGAAATCCTGATTACTTAACCCTGAATCGGACATGGTGATTTTCTTGGCTTTAGGCTTCTAGAAACGAGCCGTATGTCCTTGCAATACTGTTTACTAAACGCTGCCTTGGACATCGTGATTTTCTTGGCTGTAGGCTTCTAGAAGCGACCCGTATGTACTTGCAATACTGTTTACTTAACGCTGAATTGGACATCGTGATTTTCTTGGCTGTAGGCTTCTAGAAACGAGCCGTATGTACTTGCAATACTGTTTACTTAACGATGCCTTGGACATCGTGATTTTCTTTGCTGCAGGCCTCTAGAAACGAGCCCTATGTATTTGAAATACTGTTTACTTAACGCTGAATTGGACATCGTGATTTTCTTGGCTGTAGGCTTCTAGAAACGAGCCGTATGTTTTTGCAATACTGTTTACTAAACGCTGCCTTGGACATCGTAATTTTCTTGGCTGTAGGCTTCTAGAAACGACCCGTATGTACTTGCAATACTGTTTACTTAACACTGAATTGGACATCGTGATTTTCTTGGCTGTAGAGTTCTAGAAACGAGCCGTATGTACTTGCAATACTGTTTACCTAACGATGCCTTGGACATCGTGATCTTCTTTGCTGTAGGCTTCTAGAAACGAGCCCTATGTACTTGCCATTCTTTTTACTTAACGCTGAATTGGACATCGTGATTTTCTTGGCTATAGGCTTCTAAAAACTTGTCCTATATACTTGCAAAACTATTGACTTCTTGCTGCCTTGGACATCGTGATTTTCTTGGCTCTAGGCTTCTAGAAACGAGCCCTATGTACTTGAAATACTGTTTACTTAACGCTGAATTGGACATCGTAATTTTCTTGGCTGTAGGCTTCTAGAAACGAGCCCTATGTACTTGCAAAACTATTTACTTCTTGCTGCCTTGGACATCGTGATTTTCTTGGCTCTAGGCTTCTAGAAACGAGCCCTATGTACTTGAAATACTGTTTACCTATCGCTGAATTGGACATCGTGATTTTCTTGGCTGTAGGCTTCTAGAAACGAGCCCTATGTACTTCGAATACTGTTTACTTAACGCTGAATTGGACATCGTGAATTTCTTGGCTATAGGCTTCTAGAAACGAGACCTATGTACTTGCAATACTGTTTTCTTAACGCTGCCTTGGACATCGTGATTCTCTTGGCATTGGACTTCTACTATGAACGTGCCCTATATACCTGTAATACTATTTACATGTAGGGTTGTACTTTGTGGTACCCTAGTTTCTAGCATAAACGTGCCGTATATACCTCCAATACTACTTACTTCTCGCTACCTTAGGCTTCAATATTCTCTTGGTACTAGGCTTCTAGCAAGAACGTGCACTATATAATGTCAATACTAATTTTCTCATGCTGCCTTTCACTTCGTGTTTCTTTTTGCTCCAGGCTTCTAGCACAATCGTTCCCTATATAATTGCAATACCGTTTACTTCGCGATGGCTTTGACTTCGTGATTTATTTAGCACTGGGCTTCTACCAGCAACGTGCCCTATATACTTGGAATACACGGTAGCCCAATTATTACCTCTGATAGGTGATGAATATTAGACTACATGTTAAAGATGTAATTTTTGGCAATGAAAATGTATGACAACAGTAACAAAAAAGTCACATTTTTTACCAATCATAACATATACTCAACTTCCACTATTCATCAATTTTGCCATTATTTAACTTAGTATCATCCTGAATCCTTCTAGCAAGAACGTGACCTACATACTTGCAATACCACTTAATTCACGTTGCATTGGACATCGTGATTCCCTTGGCACTAGGAATCTAGCAAAAACGTACCCTCTTTGCAATACCACTTAATTCTCGTTGCCTTGGTCATCGCGATTCCCTTGGCACTAGGCATCTAGCAAGAACGTAACCTACATACTTTGCAATACCACTTAATTCACGTTGCCTTGGTCATTGTGATTCTATTGGCACTAGGCATCTAGCAAGAACGTACCCTTTATACTTGCAGTACCACTTACAACACGTTGCCTTGGACATCGTGATTCACCTTTCACTAGGCTTCTAGCAAGAACGTACCCTTTATACTTGCAGTACCACTTACAACACGTTGTCTTGGACATCGTGATTCACCTTTCACTAGGCTTCTAGCAAGAACGTACTCTTTATACTTGCAGTACCACTTACAACACGTTGCCTTGGACATCGTGATTCACCTTTCACCAGGCTTCTAGCAAGAACGTGCCATTTATACTTGCAATAGCACTTACAACACGTTGCCTTGGACATCGTGATTCACCTTTCACTAGGCTTCTAGCAAGAATGTGCCTTTTTACTTGCAATACCACTTACATCACGTTGCCTTGGATATCGTGATTCACCTTTCACTAGGCAACTAGCAAGAACGTGCCCTTTATACTTGCAATACCACTTACAACACGTTGCCTTGGATATCGTGATTCACCTTTCACTAGGCAACTAGCAAGAACGTGTCCTTTATACTTGCAATACCACTTACAACACGTTGCCTTGGACATTGTGATTCACCTTTCACTAGGCATCTAGCAAGAACGTGCCCTTTATACTTGCAATACCACTTACAACACGTTGCCTTGGATATCGTGATTCACCTTTCACTAGGCAACTAGCAAGAACGTGTCCTTTATACTTGCAATACCACTTACAACACGTTGCCTTGGACATTGTGATTCACCTTTCACTAGGCATCTAGCAAGAACGTGCCCTTTATACTTGCAATACCACTTACAACACGTTGCCTTGGATATCGTGATTCACCTTTCACTAGGCAACTAGCAAGAACGTGTCCTTTATACTTGCAATACCACTTACAACACGTTGCCTTGGACATTGTGATTCACCTTTCACTAGGCAACTAGCAAGAACGTGCCCTTTATACTTGCAATACCACTTACAACACGTTGCCTTGGATATCGTGATTCACCTTTCACTAGGTATCTAGCAAGAACGTGTCCTTTATACTTGCAATACCACTTACAACACGTTGCCTTGGACATCGTGATTCACCTTTCACTAGGCATCTAGCAAGAACGTGCCCTTTATACTTTCAATACCACTTACAACACGTTGCCTTGGACATCGTGATTCACCTTTCACTAGGTATCTAGCAAGAACGTGTCCTTTATACTTTCAATACCACTTACAACACGTTGCCTTGGACATCGTGATTCACCTTTCACTAGGTATCTAGCAAGAACGTGTCCTTTATACTTTCAATACCACTTACAACACGTTGCCTTGGACATCGTGATTCACCTTTCACTAGGCATCTAGCAAGAACGTGTCCTTTATACTTGCAATACCACTTACAACACGTTGCCTTGGACATCGTGATTCACCTTTCACTAGGCTTATAGCAAGAACGTGCCCTTTATACTTGCAATACCACTTACATCACGTTGTCTTGGACATCGTAATTCACCTTTCACTAGGCATCTAGCAAAAACGTGTCCTTTATACTTGCAATACCACTTTCAACACGTTGCCTTGGACATCGTGATTCACCTTTCACTAGGCATCTAGCAAGAACGTGCCCTTTATACTTGCAATACCACTTACATCACGTTGCCTTGGACATCGTGATTCACCTTTCACTAGGCAACTAGCAAGAACGTGCCCTTAATACTTGCAATACCACTTACAACACGTTGCCTTGGACATTGTGATTCACCTTTCACTAGGTATCTAGCAAGAACGTGCCCTTTATACTTGCAATACCACTTACAACACGTTGCCTTGGACATCGTGATTCACCTTTCACTAGGTATCTAGCAAGAACGTGCCCTTTATACTTGCAATACCACTTACATCACGTTGTCTTGGACATCGTGATTCACCTTTCACTAGGCAACTAGCAAGAACGTGCCCTTTATACTTGCAATACCACTTACAAGACGTTGCCTTGGACATTGTGATTCACCTTTCACTAGGTATCTAGCAAGAACTTGCCCTTTATACTTGCAATACCACTTACAACACGTTGCCTTGGACATTGTGATTCACCTTTCACTAGGTATCTAGCAAGAACGTGCCCTTTATACTTGCAATACCACTTACAACACGTTGCCTTGGACATCGTGATTCACCTTTCACTAGGCTTCTAGCAAGAACATGCCCTCTATACTTGCAATTCTATTTAATTCACGCTTCCTTGGACTTCGTGATTCTCTTGGAACTGGGCTTCTAGCAGGAACGTGCCCTATATACTTGGAATACTTTGAAGCGAAATTAATACCTCTGATAGGTGATGAATATTAGACTACATGTTAATGATGTAATATTAGGCAATTAATGTGTATGACAACCGTATTAATTTAGTCACATTCTTTTACCAATCATCACATGTACTCAACTTCCTCTAATCATCCCTTTTGCCTTTATTTCACCTAGTGTCATCCTGAATTCTGTCTATAACAATATGAAGTTATTTCTGTTCCTTTCCACCAACCGGTTCTTTTTAGGTCCTCGCAAACATTTAGGTCACAAATTTTCACACACTCACACACACACATACTTATGACGCACATCGCTTATTATGACCACCACACAGCAGACAATCTGAAAGCTACAATGGCAACAGTTTGGGGCCAGTTTTGGTCAATTGGTCTACCCGTTACAAGACTTTCCCAGCATTCTCCTGCTGAGAGCTCCCTCAATTGACCGTGATTCCGTTTTTTTGGTGGACGTCTTTATTAGGGACGTGGAGGAATGTAGTGAATTCAGATGCTCGGGCTTTTCCATTGGCAGTGATGTTAACATGGCTCGGGATCCACTGGGAATGAAGTACCCACCAGGCATTTATGAGAGCATTTAGTTTTCTTCTACATTATATGGTTCTACTACAGTCAGTCCGTGAGTTCCCAGAGAGGTTAATGATGGCGGTCTTACAGTCAACAAGGAAAACGGCACTACCCGGAGCAGTCAGGTTCTCAAATAATGATAATAAGTAATAGAAGTGCATATATTTTTAATTTAATTCTTTTAAGTATTCTATCTTATTGGATGTTATTAATAATTTACTAAAAGTTCGATAACTGTTGCTCGCATCTGTTCACCTCCGCCTGTATAGTTGTTGACGTCAACCATTATATTAATTACGACTGGCAAGGTCTTCTATTCATGTATTCAAAACAGTTGAATAAATACAAAGCTAAAAACCTCCAGTTGGCAACACCGTCATTAAAATGAAGTAACTAGCAACAGAAATGTAACTAGAACATTTTGTATTACTATTTTCTATTTTTATGAGAGAACTTCAAGTACAGTTTAATATAGAATAAGAAATCACTTGAAAAATCTATGTAGATTTTATTACCCATGAAAAGTAAAAGTTAAGGAATTTAATTGACATCTTTTTCAGAAGTGCCCAAGTATATCGTAAGAAAATGTTAAACTTCCTTTCTCATCATGATGTACGCGAAATTATAATTGCGGACAACGGCCTTGAATTTGTTAGTAAGTTAGTTAAAGAAATTATAGACCTTAATAAATTAAAAATTCGCTTCATTAGCACACAGCGCCCGCAATCTAACGGAATGGACAAAATAGTACGTTAGACCTTATTAGAGCGCATAAGGTTGCTAAATAACAAACTTAAAATCAAAAAATATTACATTGAAAATAAGTTAAATATGTAATAATATGCGATTTCTTAACAATTACTTTACAAATAAATTTAATATTTTGACAATTATTTTGACTTCTTTCGTAAATTATGAAAAATTTAACTTATTTTTTGTGACTTTTTAAAAATATGAAAACAATAGTAAAAATAAAAACAATATGTCATAACAAATTATTCTTTTAGTTATAAAAATATATAAATATAAAAGTCTTTCAACAAAACTAAAGTTTTAAATTTTAAAAATTTATATCATGTGTTTCACTAAAAATCTAAACAGATATGGCTGTCAGGCCGTGCCTCCCGACATCTAGCAAGTAGAATAATATTATGGACATTTTTCTATGAAACACATATTAATGTATATCAATTCATAATCAATTCCATAAGCATTGGGAAGCTTGTTGTTGAATACAGTGAGTTCTGAAATCGAACTGCCGTCGGATGGTTTTAATAAAAAATAAACAAAACAATAAATCAATAACGTTAAATCCGAAAAAGCGTGTAGACCAACTAATTAACACAAATAATCCACCACGGATCGTGGTCAATCCGTTAAAAAAAATTATATTTTAATAAACATAAAGAAAATATGAAATTAGTCTATTACCTTTTATGAGTCGTCATTAGGACTAAAAGTTAACTTCGGCTGGTTGCTGGCTCCCGGGAAGAAGGCGCTCAGGAATGTTTACTCTCGGACACTAGGTATGAGGGTCGTAAAAACGAGAAAAATGTATTGATTACAGAATAAGACAAATAAAATAGGAATCGCAATTTAGTGCTTTGCATTGACACTGTCTAGTGAGTGGGGTAAATCTTATTCATACCACTTTACTCTACTTAAGATAATTTTAAAATAGTTTTTAATAATTAGATTACAAATTCCAATGTTTTAAAAATAAAAATAAAAAGTTTGAGATTTTATAGAGAAACTTGTTTTTCTCAAAAAGTTTGAGAAATAGAATTTTGAAATTCAGATTCCCATAGACATTGTTTAGAGAAGTATAAAAAAATGTCAGGTAGTTATTCGGGGCAACAATAACACAAAAACTGTACGTAGTGTAAATGAAAAGAGGCTTTTACGTGATTTACTTTAACGTACAACATGGTGGAGCCTACCCTATTCTATGTTTCTGTGACTACTCAAACAATAAAGACAACCTAATCTACAGAGCACCAGACTTATTTTTTTATTAACTTGGGAGCGGGTTAAATTGCCCGAAGCACTGCTACCATAAAGTATATTGTACTTTCCTCCCTGATCTAGTCAAATAGCCCCTTCCCTCTTACCAGGTTTAGGAGTTTCCTGACTAGAGTTTTACCTTCAGCATCCACCAGAGATATCTCATCACCATAGAGGTTGAAGCGCCACTCGGCAAGTGCTTCACATCTATAAATAATGTGTGTGGCAGTCTCCAGTTCCTGCCCGCATAATCTGCACACTGGTTCATCTTTGTAGATACCCATTTTATGCAGATGTTTCCTTAGTCCACCGTGTCCCGTGAGTAGACCTGTGGCTATTCTCAATTCCTGCCTAGACAGATAGATGAGACTGTTCTGCAGCCCCAAGGAAGGTTTCCTAAGGGTTAGCTTACTGTGTCTCATCCCTTCAGCCCTGATCCAGTGCTCACAGTGTCTTTAAGCCATCCACCTTCGCACTGCCATCTTGACCATAGATTTGGAAATACCTACCGCCGGCTCCGGTCCAATTAGGGGAGTTGAAGACCCCTCTCTGGCCAGTGCATCTGCGGCTTCATTTCCAAATATTCCCCTATGCCCTGGCACCCAACTTATCTTGATTTGATTGTGCCTTGCCAGGGCTTTTAAGTTATTTAGGCACTCCCTGAATATGGCCGAGGTGACCACACGTCCGTTTAGTGCCTTAATTGCTGCCTGACTGTCAGAGAAAATAGCAATCCGGGTCCTGTGTATTCCTCTTCTCGCCATCTCTCCCAGACAGGCATTTATAGCATATATTTCAGCCTGAAAGACAGAGGTATGCCTCCCCAAGGAAAAAAATCTAGTTTTGCTCTTGGGTTTTAACAATACATCCCAGCTCCAGTGCCGAAGTCCTTCTTGGAGCCATCTGTGTACCAGATCTGAGCTCCTGATGTTACTGACCCTGACCATTCCGTCATAGTTTAATGGGTCTGGTCAGGTGCAAACGTCCGAGTAAGGTGGTTACTGCCCATCTCCAAGACAGGTTCTTTGACCACACACTCGATACTCATATGTCCCGAAACATCTGGGAGATTAACCCAGTTGTTCGTGTTGCAATCTCCATGCTGGGGTTTGGTGCTCGTGATTGATTGCTTCAGACCTGTGGCACCTCACCCCTCACAACATCCAAGTCCTGGACGTTAACATGCTCGGCTTGGTTTTGGCCTCCCCTGCGTTGTGCGTTCAGGATTATTGGCCCTCCCGCTGCTCTCGCCTGATCTCTTCGGAACCGCCTTCTGGCCGCTCCACTCATAAGCTTTCTCCGTAGAGAAAGCGTGCTTAACTCTACAACCATTTCACTGGTTTCTGCAGTCGGCAGCTTGGTAACCGCCCCGCACCCCCAGTGGTGGTTGCCGTTGACACATCTGTTACAGACTCACGGTTTGCCGTCTCATTGGCTCCCGCTGTCTGTGCAGACTCAACATCAATTTGTGTACTTACTTGGTCCATTGGCTTCCCAAGTATGAAGGAAAGAACGGTCAACCAGAGCAGAACCCCCACTGCCCTGGCAAGACAACATACAATGAGGTTTTGTCTGGTTCCTCAAGGGGATCGTGTGCTACTGCATTTTATACCCTGCAGCCACTCATCCATCGGCACGATGCCTTACACCTTGAATTGGGTATTCAGTCACTGACCTTGAAGCACACTCCAAGTTCAGGACATTATTAACTGTTTCTCATGGAGCGAACAGCCTGCTTTACTCTCTTTTTTACAACTGTGTCGTTAGGGTAGTTTCCCGCCCATACTTCACTGCCGCATTGCCCTTGGTTCACCTGGGAGGTGAGAGTAGCATTGTGAGGACTTAATTTCCAACTACCCCAGTCTCCCAAGTCAGAGCAGTTATTTCTACCACACCCAACCGGTTGACTGACGAGGAGGGATAATTCCTCACCTTTAAACCATTGCCTTGGTCCAGGCCTGCTTATTCAGAAACCTTCCGGAATCCTTATACACAGATAACCTACATATCTGTAGAACGTCACACTATCCGCCACTTGTGGACCCGCCCGGTTGCTCAGGCCAGCTAGCCGGGATAGACTCCTTACTCACGAGAGCTATTTCCTTTACGTTAGTAATCCTCGTGTCATCAATATACAGACATTGCTATTCCTCACTTGTACCTAAGTGGTAAACTTTATTGAAAGATAGAATCCATTAAGTTCCTGACAAAACTCATCGAGGTATTTCGTACCATCAAACATTAAATATATAATCAACTAACAGGATTCCGACCAGCGGGAAAAATGCATTGTTTCAGATTTAATAAAGTGTGATTGAGTCTTTATATATTGGACAAAGCAGTAGGAGTATTAGAGACAATAAGCAGGGAGTATTTTTCTCACTTTAAAAATAACGACCATTCTGGGGTAAACATGTTATGAGATACAGCACTATTGATGCTTGGGGAGTTGGTTTATAAACAAATTTCAAGGTGTGTCAGTCAGCAATGAGTCTAGCCCGGTCAAGGACTCCTCTCTTCTTTTCCCAAAATTCTGTGTTGTTTCACTAAACATTTGAGGTTTTATCAGTTTTGTGTTTTCCTATTATATTCTGTACTTATTTTGTTGTTTCGTTTAAGTTAATTAGTATTCTTTCTATTTAGGACGTAATGAGTATTAAAAAGGTTGCCACCGCTGGTTTAATTGTTTTAGGTAATCCGTAAATTTTAGTTATTGTTTAATAATATTTTACTTGACTTGTTTTTAGTTATAGTTTTGTAATAATCGTACTTTATAAGCGAATAGTTTATCGCGCTAATTTAATAAAAAACGTTTACAGTATACAATAACTCATAACTGTATATTGTAACATACTGAACGTGTATATATTGAATTTGAGTGACCATGTATGTATAACATATATGCAATGTTAAAATATTGTAACAGTATACAATAACTCATAACTGTATATTGTAACATACTGAACATCTATTTATTACACATTAATTATAGATATGCAAACACCCTACTTCCATCTTATACTTTAATAAACTCAAAAAGTTTGTAACTGTTTCAGATAACAAAGAAACGCTTTTCCCGAAACAGTCCCCACTTATAGATAAATAAGTGCTACTATAGAAATTGTTTATACATCACTACTTGTTAACGTGTACAAAATATTACAATTCTCATCAATTGCACGCATTCTTTAAACCTTGAAGTAATATTTTCTCAGAACGGAAGGCAAACAGGAGAAAAATGTTTGGATTACAAAATAAGACAAATATAATAAGAATCACAATTGAGTGCGTTCCTTTGACACTGTTTAGTGAGTGGGGTTAATGTTATTCATACCACTGCTTAGTTTACTCAAGATCATTAAAAAATAATTTTTAATAATTAGATTAGAAATTCCAATGTTTAAAAAATTTAAAAAAACGTTTACAATTTTAAATCAATATAATTTTTAAATTCAGATTCCCAAGAACATTGTTCAGAGAAGAATAAAAAAATGCCAGGTACTTAATCGGGACAACAATAACACAAAACCTCTACCTAGGTTACGCACTGTAAATAAAAAGAGGCGTTTACGTGGTTTAGTTTAACATACACCATGGTGGAGCCTAACCTAATCTATATTACTTGTTCGAGTAGGCTTATGAAACATTGTTTTTCATATGTACAACTAAACTCAAATTACCTTTTATTTTAAAATTAAACATTGAAATAATTGTATTTCTATAGCTACAATCGCAAAATATAAGTAGAAACTTTGTTTGCGTTTGTGCTTATATGCTCAAAAAGGAGCACATTCTCGCAACAAGCTTTGGTCTTTCAGAGAGGTATATCAGTACATATGTGTTAGCAACATATGGGTTTAAATACAACGTAAATGTTGAATTACTAACATTTATATTTTGTGTATAAGATGTGTCTTAGATTTATGGTAATTAGAGCTTAGCTAGTGAGAACATATTTCACTCTAAAGCTCACTACACACTGGTTTAGTAAATATATATACACTAAATTATTCACTTTATCATTAGTTTATGACTATCCAAACTTTTAGTTATGTAAATTTGTAAAAACTTCCTTTACAAAATTTATTGTTTGGTCATTCATAAAATATTGTTTAAGTGATTAATTAAGTTTCACCTACCGTAAGGGTTTACAAAATTCAAGAATATATAGACTAGTTTCTACGACTATATCATCTTCATCTGTGAGAGGCTTCTACTATCATATATTGATAACATGAATTGATGTGTGTAGGCTTCGTATCGTACAACTATAAAACTAACAACATAATACACTGACTACTCAAACAATAAAGACAACCTAATCTACAGAGCAACTTACTCCTTACTCACGAGAGCTATTTACTTTACGTTAGTAATCCTCGTGTCATAATTATACAGGCATTGCTATTCCTCACTTGTACCTAAGTGGTAAACTTTATTGAAAGATAGAATCCATTAAGTTCCTGACAAAACTCGTCGAGGTTTTTCCTACAATCAAACATAATAAATACATCATCGACACACAGGATTGAGACCAGCGGAAAGAAATTCATTGTTTCAGATTTAATAAAATGTGAGATGTGCGATGTGTGAGATTGGTCAAACCCGTAGAATTATTAGAGACAATAAGCAGGGAGCACTTTTCTCACTTTAAAAATAACGACCATTCTAGGGTAAACATGTTATGAGATACAACACTATTGATGCTTGGGGAGTTGGTTTATAAACAAATTTCAAGGTGTGTCAGTCAGCAATGAGTCGAGCCCGGTCAAGGACTCCTCTCTTCTTTTCCCAAAATTCTGTGTTGTTTCACTAAACATTTGAGGTTTTATCAGTTTTGTGTTTTCCTATTATATTCTGTACTTATTTTGTTGTTTCATTTAAGTTAAATAGTGTGCTTTCTATTTAGGACGTAATGAGTATTAAAAAGGTTGCCACCGCTGGTTTAATTGTTTTAAGTAATCCGTAAATTTTAGTTATTGTTTAATAATATTTTACTTGACTTGTTTTTTGTTATAGTTTTGTAATAAACTTACTTTATAAGTGAATAGTTTATCGCGCTAATTTAATAAAACACGTTTAATCTGTTTTAGCCTTGTTAAAAAATAAGTATATTAATGATGAGAAGTAATAAAGGAAAATATATAACTCTCTTGAGTAAGGAAATTGGTGTTTTGTAGGTTAGGGTGACTTTATTGTTTGAGTTTTAAATGTTTTATCTAGTTTGTTTCATATTTTTCCGATACGAAGCATATTGTTGATTTATATTGATGGGGTTTGATGAAAATTATTATTAGTGGTCAATCACTGATAAGGATTGACGTCGAAACTAGTCTGTATGTTTTAATAAACTAGTATATAGTGCGTGTATTATGTGTCATAGATTAACCTATGTGTCATAGAAGTTATTCATTCAAATAAATTAGACAGGAATTCAAAGGACGATTAGGCTAAGGTAAATGCAGTATTGAAAACTCCTTAGCTTTTACGTCTTTAAAATTAATACTAACCATACAGGGTTTCCTGGTGTATAATGCAGTGGAGCTGACAGCAGGGCATTAGAAAAAGTAAAACGTATGCGTTAAAACAGCTACTATTTAAACTAACCTAAACACATATAAAATTTAATTGTTTAAAACCTTATTTACACTTATTTATACATCAGCTGTTGCCGAAGCGTTATCTATTCATTATAAGTTATCTTTATTATTAGTTCCTAATTTCAACATTAGTTATATAATTCTCGGTCAGAAAACTAGGTGATCGAATTTTATCTGTTTTTTATTTTTTTTAATGTCAGCTTTGCCAACCCCAATCAGGCTACAAATATGCCAGAATCGTCCTAGGAGAGTTTGCAATAATTTGCCAAAGTTGCCACAGGTCGAATGAATTGCGTACAAAGGCATGAAATACAAACAAACGTTTGTTATTTTATTTAGATTTAGATGAGAATCTGTACTATTATTACTTTCTTCACTAAAATCTATTATTAAGGAAAAGGTTTCTTCGTTGAGAAAAATTTATGGAGTTCATCAATTGAAATACATCTTATTTAGTGGAGCTTAGAATTTCAAATATTATATCCTACATTTTATATTGCAATATGCGTAAATATCATACATACACAGCAACTTCATAATATTTATCAGAATATATACCTGTAACAATGTATCCAGGTGGCAATGATTCCCTACTTTTATAATCTAGCAACGTTGGTATTGCATCAGGATTAAAAATATGAAATAGTTTTCATTTGAAAATGTTATAAACATAAAATGAAGTTACTAAAATGATTATTTTAGTGAGAAATGTGACACTGTTTTTTTTTTTTTTATAATTATTCAATGTATATTTCAATGTTTGTGGTTGTTATTTCTGAAGTTGATTCCAAGTGTTTGTTACATAAACGCTTTAGGTACGAGCTTTAGATTTGATAGTTATCATTAACGAAAAGGATGATCAGAAATAAAAGTACGACCGAGCAAACATGGCATATTTAAGTTTTGTTCTCGCAGATTAACAATTTCTAGAGGTAAGTAACTATTGTAGAAATCAATTTATGAAACTTCTCACAATTTTGACTCTAACTTAATCATGTGCTCCAGATCAATAAGTTCCATTTGAATATTTTCATAAACACTGCTAGTACGGCGTATTCTTCTGGTCTGCAGTCCTCTAAAAACTAACTCGAGGGTTGTATACCCTGGTCCATACGGGAAAGTATTGGAAGCATTTGGTGCGAAATCTTCGAGGTGATGGTAGTGGAAACTTTCTAAAGACACGTTTCCGGAATATCTACTTCCTGCTGCAGGGGAAACTAGACAACATAATTGGTGTAAAAAACTTTCATGACTCGCTTTACTATTGATGCAAGGTAATAATAAACTTATACCCGTGATACAATACGTCATAAGCTGTGGAAAAATACAAGCTGCATGAATTTTATTGAGGTGGCTGTGGATATTGAGATTGGCCACGTGACCACATCACGAGTACCGCTGGACGTACGAATACACACGTTCTGCATCGGAAAATTCGTTGGGGTATACTTAGCCACTAATTATACGTATCTATTACCTAAATACAAAACCACGTCACTGCTTAAACTCTCCTGGAACAACTAGGATTAGCTTTAACATATTTACCGTTCTATAAAGTGAGGAATTTAATATTAGGTTGCTGACGTGATCATTATGCATCATTACATAATGTTGTAAAGTGCGCACTATCTGTCCAAGGACACGTCATTGCTTAAACTCTCCTGGAACAACTAGTACTACTTTTAACATATTTACCGTTCTATAAAGTGAGGTATTTAATATTAGGATGCTGACGTGATCATTATGCATCATTACATAATGTTGTAAAGTGGGCACTATCTGTCCAAGAACACGTCACTGCTTAAACTCCCCTGGAACAACTAGTACTAGTTTTAACATATTTACCGTTCTATAAAGTGAGGTATTTAGTATTAGGTCGCTGACGTGATCATTATGCATCATTACATAATGTTGTAAAGTGCGCACTGTCTGTCCAAGAACACGTCACTGCTTAAACTCTCCTGGAACAACTAGTACTACTTTTAACATATTTACCGTTCTATAAAGTGAGGTATTTAATATTAGGTTGCTGACGTGATCATTATTCATCATTACATAATGTTGTAAAGTGCGCACTATCTGTCCAAGAACACGTCACTGCTTAAACTCTCCTGCAGCAACTAGGACTAGTTCTAATTTATTTACCGTTCTATAAAGTGAGGTATTTAATATTAGGTTGCTGACGTATTCATTATGCATCATTACATAATGTTGTAAAGTGCGCACTGTCTGTCCAAGAACACGTCACTGCTTAAACTCTCCTGGAACAACTAGTACTAGTTTTAACATATTTACCGTTCTATAAAGTGAGGTATTTAATATTAGGTTGCTGACGTGATCATTATGCATCATTACATAATGTTGTAAAGTGCGCACTGTCTGTCCAAGAACACGTCACTGCTTAAAATCTCCTGGAACAACTAGTACTAGTTTTAACATATTTACCGTTCTATAAAGTGAGGTATTTAATATTAGGTTGCTGACGTGATCATTATGCATCATTACATAATGCTGTAAAGTGAGCACTGTCTGTCAAAGAACACGTTACTGCTTAAGCTCTCCTGCAGCAACTAGGACTAGTTCTAATTTATTTACCGTTCTATAAAGTGAGGTATTTAATATTAGGTTGCTGACGTGATCATTATGCATCATTACATAATGCTGTAAAGTGCGCACTATCTGTCCAAGAACACGTCACTGCTTAAACTCTCTTGGAACAACTAGTACTAGTTTTAACATATTTACCGTTGTATAAAGTGAGGTATTTAATATTAGGTTGCTGACGTGATCATTATGCATCATTACATAATGCTGTAAAGTGCGCACTATCTGTCCAAGACCACGTCACTGCTTAAACTCTCCTGGAACAACTAGTACTAGTTTTAACATATTTACCGTTCTATAAAGTGAGGTATTTAATATTAGGTTGCTGACGTGATCATTATGCATCATTACATAATGTTGTAAAGTGCGCACTGTCTGTCCAAGAACACGTCACTGCTTAAACTCTCCTGGAACAACTAGTACTAGTTTTACCATATTTACCGTTCTATAAAGTGAGGTATTTAATATTAGGTTGCTGACGTGATCATTATTCATCATTACATAATGTTGTAAAGTGCGCACTATCTGTCCAAGAACACGTCACTGCTTAAACTCTCCTGCAGCAACTAGGAGTAGTTCTAATTTATTTACCGTTCTAAAAGTGTTGAATTTAATATTATGTCGCTGACGTGATCATTATGCATCATTACATAATGTTGTAAAGTGCGCACTATCTCTCCAAGAACACGTCAGTGCTTAAACTCTCCTGCAGCAACTAGGACTAGTTCTAATTTATTTACCGTTCTATAAAGTGAGGTATTTAATATTAGGTTGCTGACGTATTCATTATGCATCATTACATAATGTTGTAAAGTGCGCAATGTCTGTCCAAGAACACGTCACTGCTTAAACTCTCCTGGAAAAACTAGTACTACTTTTAACATATTTACCGTTCTATAAAGTGAGGTATTTAATATTAGGTTGCTGACGTGATCATTATGCATCATTACATAATGTTGTAAAGTGCGCACTATCTGTCCAAGAACACGTCACTGCTTAAACTCTCCTGGAACAACTAGTACTAGTTTTAACATATTTAACGTTCTATAAAGTGAGGAATTTATTATTAGGTCGCTGACGTGATCATTATGCATCATTACATAATGTTGTAAAGTGCGCACTGTCTGTCCAAGAACACGTCACTGCATAAAATCTCCTGGAACAACTAGTACTAGTTTTAACATATTTACCGTTCTATAAAGTGAGGTATTTAATATTAGGTTGCTGACGTGATGATTATGCATCATTACATAATGCTGTATAGTGCGCACTATCTGTCCAAGACCACGTCACTGCTTAAACTCTCCTGGAACAACTAGTACTAGTTTTAACATATTTACCGTTCTATAAAGTGAGGTATTTAATATTAGGTTGCTGACGTGATCATTATGCATCATTACATAATGTTGTAAAGTGCGCATTATCTGTCCACGAACACGTCACTGCTTAAACTCTCCTGGAACAACTAGTACTAGTTTTAACATATTTACCGTTCTATAAAGTGAGGTATTTAATATTAGGCCGCTGACGTGATCATTATGCATCATTACATAATGTTGTAAAGTGCGCACTGTCTGTCCAAAAACACGTCACTGCTTAAACTCTCCTGGAACAACTAGTACTAGTTTTAACATATTTACCGTTTTATAAAGTGAGGTATTTAATATTAGGTTGCTGACGTGATCATTATTCATCATTACATAATGTTGTAAAGTGCGCACTATCTGTCCAAGAACACGTCACTGCTTAAACTCTCCTGCAGCAACTAGGAGTAGTTCTAATTTATTTACCGTTCTATAAAGTGTTGCATTTAATATTAGGTCGCTGACGTGATCATTATGCATCATTACATAATGTTGTAAAATGCGCACTATCTCTCCAAGAACACGTCAGTGCTTAAACTCTCCTGCAGCAACTAGGACTAGTTCTAATTTATTTACCGTTCTATAAAGTGAGGTATTTAATATTAGGTTGCTGACGTATTCATTATGCATCATTACAGAATGTTGTAAAGTGCGCACTATCTGTCCTAGAACACGTCACTGCTTAAACTCTCCTGCAGCAACTAGGACTAGTTCTAATTTATTTACCGTTCTATAAAGTGAGGAATTTAATATTAGGTCGCTGACGTGATCATTATGCATCATTACATAATGTTGTAAAGTGCGCACTATCTGTCCAAGAACACGTCACTGCTTAAACTCTCCTGCAGCAACGAGGACTAGTTTTAATTTATTTACCGTTCAATAAAGTGAGGAATTTAATATTAGAACGCTAACGTGATCATTATGCATCATTACATAATGTTGTAAAGTGCGCACTATCTGTCCCAGAACACGTCACTGCTTAAACTCTCCTGCAAGCAACTAGGACTAGATCTATTTTATTTACCGTTCTATAAATTGAGGAATTTAATATTAGGTTGCTGACGTGATCATTATGCATCATTACATAATGTAGTAAAGTGCGCACTATCTGTCCAGGAACACGTCACTGCTTACACTCTCCTGGAACAACTAGGACTAGTTCTAATTTATTTACCGTTCTATAAAGTGAGGAATTTAATATTAGGTTGCTGACGTGATCATTATGCATCATTACATAATGTTGTAAAGTGCGCACTATCTGTCCAAGAACACGTCACTGCTTAAACTCTCCTGCAGCAACTAGGACTAGTTCTAATTTATTTACCGTTCTATAAAGTGAAAAATTTAATATTAGGTTGCTGACGTGATCATTATGCATCATTACATAATGTTGTAAAGTGCGCACTATCTGTCGAAGAACACGTCATTGCTTAAACTCTCCTGCTGCAACTAGGACTACCTCTAATTTATTTACCGTTCTATAAAGTGAGGAATTCAATATTAGGTTGCTGACGTGATCTATGCATCATTACATAATGCTGTAAAGTGCGCACTATCTGTCCAAGAACACGTCACTGCTTAAACTCTCCTGCAGCAACTAGGACTAGTTCTAATTTATATACCGTTCTATAAAGTGAGGAATTTAATATTAGGTCGCTGACGTGATCATTATGCATCATTACATAATGTTGTAAAGTGCGCACTATCTGTCCAAGAACACGTCACTGCTTAAACTCTCCTGCAGCAACTAGGACTAGTTCTAATTTATTTACCGTTCTATAAAGTGAGGAATTTAATATTAGGTCGCTGACGTGATCATTATGCATCATTACATAATGTTGTAAAGTGCGCACTATGTGACCAAGAACACGTCACTGCTTAAACTCTCCTGCAGCAACTAGGACTAGCTCTAATTTATTTACCGTTCTATAAAGTGAGGAATTTAATATTAGGTTGTTGACGTGATCATTATGCATCATTACATAATGCTGTAAAGTGCGCACTATCTGTCCAAGAACACGTCACTGCTTAAACTCTCCTGCAGCAACTAGGACTAGTTCTAATTTATTTACCGTTCTATAAAGTGAGGAATTTAATATTAGGTCGCTGACGTGATCATTATGCATCATTACATAATGTTGTAAAGTGCGCACTATCTGTCCAAGAACACCTCACTGCTTAAACTCTCCTGCAGCAACGAGGACTAGCTCTAATTTATTTACCGTTCTATAAAGTGAGGAATTTAATATTAGGTTGCTGACATGATCTATGCATCATTACATAATGCTGTAAAGTGCGCACTATCTGTCCAAGAACACGTCACTGCTTAAACTCTCCTGCAGCAACTAGGACTAGTTCTAATTTATTTACCGTTCTATAAAGTGAGGAATTTAATATTAGGTCGCTGACGTGATCATTATGCATCATTACATAATGTTGTAAAGTGCGCACTATCTGTCCAAGAACACCTCACTGCTTAAACTCTCCTGCAGCAACGAGGACTAGCTCTAATTTATTTACCGTTCTATAAAGTGAGGAATTTATTATTAGGTTGTTGACGTGATCATTATGCATCATTACATAATGTTGTAAAGTGCGCACTATCTGTCCAAGAACACGTCACTGCTTAAACTCTCCTGCAGCAACTAGGACTAGCTCTAATTTATTTACCGTTCAATAAAGTGAGGTATTTAATATTAGGTCGCTGACGTGATCATTATGCATCATTACATAATGCTGTAAAGTGCGCACTATCTGTCCAAGAACACGTCAATGCTTAAACTCTCCTGGAACAACTAGTACTAGTTTTAACATATTTACCGTTTTATAAAGTTAGGTATTTAATATTACGTTGCTGACGTGATCATTATGCATCATTATATAATGCTGTAAAGTGCGCACTATCTGTCCAAGAACACGTCACTGCCTAAACTCTCCTGGAACAACTAGTACTACTTTTAACATATTTACCGATCTATAAAGTGAGGTATTTAATATTAGGTTGCTGACGTGATCATTATGCATCATTATATAATGCTGTAAAGTGCGCACTATCTGTCGAAGAACACGTCACTGCTTAAACTCTCCTGCAGCAACTAGGACTAGTTCTAATTTATTTACCGTTCTATAAAGTGAAAAATTTAATATTAGGTTGCTGACGTGATCATTATGCATCATTACATAATGTTGTAAAGTGCGCACTATCTGTCGAAGAACACGTCACTGCTTAAACTCTCCTGCTGCAACTAGGACTAACTCTAATTTATTTACCGTTCTATAAAGTGAGGAATTTAATATTAGGTCGCTGACGTGATCATTATGCATCATTACATAATGTTGTAAAGTGCGCACTATCTGTCCAAGAACACGTCACTGCTTAAACTCTCCTGCAGCAACTAGGACTAGTTCTAATTTATTTACCGTTCTATAAAGTGAGGAATTCAATATTAGGTTGCTGACGTGATCATTATGCATCATTACATAATGTTGTAAAGTGCGCACTATCTGTCCAAGAACACGTCACTGCTTAAACTCTACTGCAGCAACTAGGACTAGTTCTAATTTATTTACCGTTCAATAAAGTGAGGAATTTAATATTAGAACGCTGACGTGATCATTATGCATCATTACATAATGTTGTAAAGTGCGCACTATCTGTCCCAGAACACGTCACTGCTTAAACTCTCCTGCAGCAACTAGGACTAGCTCTATTTTATTTACCGTTCTATAAATTGAGGAATTTAATATTAGGTTGCTGACGTGATCATTATGCATCATTACATAATGTTGTAAAGTGCGCACTATCTGTCCAGGAACACGTCACTGCTTACACTCTCCTGGAACAACTAGGACTAGTTCTAATTTATTTACCGTTCTATAAAGTGAGGAATTTAATATTAGGTTGCTGACGTGATCATTATGCATCATTACATATTGTTGTAAAGTGCGCACTATCTGTCCAAGAACACGTCACTGCTTAAACTCTCCTGC
This sequence comes from Prosapia bicincta, assembly GCA_036971475.1. Classification (NCBI taxonomy): domain Eukaryota; kingdom Metazoa; phylum Arthropoda; class Insecta; order Hemiptera; family Cercopidae; genus Prosapia; species Prosapia bicincta. Next base: position 92,902,543 of record JBAIZL010000005.1, read on the forward strand.
AGCAACTAGGACTAGTTCTAATTTATTTACCGTTCTATAAAGTGAAATATTTAATATTAGGTTGCTGACGTGATCATTATGCATCATTACATAATGTTGTAAAGTGCGCGCTATCTGTCCAAGAACACGTCACTGCTTAAACTCTCCTGCAGCAACTAGGACTAGTTCTAATTTATTTACCGTTCTATAAAGTGAGGAATTTAATATTAGGTCGCTGACGTGATCAATATGCATCATTACATAATATTGTAAAGTGCGCACTATCTGTCCAAGAACACGTCACTGCTTAAACTCTCCTGCAGCAACTAGGACTAGTTCTAATTTATTTACCGTTCAATAAAGTGAGGAATTTAATATTAGAACGCTGACGTGATCATTATGCATCATTACATAATGTTGTAAAGTGCGCACTATCTGTCCCAGAACACGTCACTGCTTAAACTCTCCTGCAGCAACTAGGAATAGCTCTATTTTATTTACCGTTCTATAAATTGAGGAATTTAATATTAGGTTGCTGACGTGATCATTATGCATCATTACATAATGTTGTAAAGTGCGCACTATCTGTCCAAGAACACCTCACTGCTTAAACTCTCCTGCAGCAACTAGGACTAGTTCTAATTTATTTACCGTTCTATAAAGTGAGGAATTTAATATTAGGTCGCTGACGTGATCAATATGCATCATTACATAATGTTGTAAAGTGCGCACTATCTGTCCAAGAACACGTCACTGCTTAAACTCTCCTGCAGCAACTAGGACTAGTTCTAATTTATTTACCGTTCAATAAAGTGAGGAATTTAATATTAGAACGCTGACGTGATCATTATGCATCATTACATAATGTTGTAAAGTGCGCACTATCTGTCCCAGAACACGTCACTGCTTAAACTCTCCTGCAGCAACTAGGAATAGCTCTATTTTATTTACCGTTCTATAAATTGAGGAATTTAATATTAGGTTGCTGACGTGATCATTATGCATCATTACATAATGTTGTAAAGTGCGCACTATCTGTCCAGGAACACGTCACTACTTACACTCTCCTGGAACAACTAGGACTAGTTCTAATTTATTTACCGTTCTATAAAGTGAGGAATTTAATATTAGGTTGCTGACGTGATCATTATGCATCATTACATAATGTTGTAAAGTGCGCACTATCTGTCCAAGAACACGTCACTGCTTAAAATCTCCTGCAGCAACTAGGACTAGTTCTAATTTATTTACCGTTCTATAAAGTGAGGAATTCAATATTAGGTTGCTGACGTGATCATTATGCATCATTACATAATGTTGTAAAGTGCGCACTATCTGACCAAGAACACGTCACTGCTTAAACTCTCCTGCAGCAACTAGGACTAGTTCTAATTTATTTACCGTTCAATAAAGTGAGGAATTTAATATTAGAACGCTGACGTGATCATTATGCATCATTACATAATGTTGTAAAGTGCGCACTATCTGTCCCAGAACACGTCACTGCTTAAACTCTCCTGCAGCAACTAGGAATAGCTCTATTTTATTTACCGTTCTATAAATTGAGGGATTTAATATTAGGTTGCTGACGTGATCATTATGCATCATTACATAATGTTGTAAAGTGCGCACTATCTGTCCAGGAACACGTCACTACTTACACTCTCCTGGAACAACTAGGACTAGTTCTAATTTATTTACCGTTCTATAAAGTGAGGAATTTAATATTAGGTTGCTGACGTGATCATTATGCATCATTACATAATGTTGTAAAGTGCGCACTATCTCTCCAAGATCACGTCACTGCTTAAACTCTCCTGCAGCAACTAGGACTAGTTCTAATTTATTTACCGTTCTATAAAGTGAAAAATTTAATATTAGGTTGCTGACGTGATCATTATGCATCATTACATAATGTTGTAAAGTGCGCACTATCTGTCGAAGAAAACGTCACTGCTTGAACTCTCCTGCTGCAACTAGGACTACCTCTAATTTATTTACCGTTCTATAAAGTGAGGAATTCAATATTAGGTTGCTGACGTGATCTATGCATCATTACATAATTCTGTAAAGTGCGCACTATCTGTCCAAGAACACGTCACTGCTTAAACTCTCCTGCAGCAACTAGGACTAGTTCTAATTTATATTCCGTTCTATAAAGTGAGGAATTTAATATTAGGTCGCTGACGTGATCATTATGCATCATTACATAATGTTGTAAAGTGCGCACTATCTGTCCAAGTACACGTCACTGCTTAAACTCTCCTGCAGCAACTAGGACTAGTTCTAATTTATTTACCGTTCTATAAAGTGAGGAATTTAATATTAGGTCGCTGACGTGATCATTATGCATCATTACATAATGTTGTAAAGTGCGCACTATCTGTCCAAGAATACGTCACTGCTTAAACTCTCCTGGAACAAATAGGACTAGCTCTAATTTATTTACCGTTCTATAAAGTGAGGAATTTAATATTAGGTTGCTGACGAGATCATTATGCATCATTACATAATGTTGTAAAGTGCGCAATATCTGTCCAAGAACACGTCACTGCTTAAACTCTCCTGCAGCAACTAGGACTAGTTCTAATTTATTTACCGTTCAATAAAGTGAGGAATTTAATATTAGAACGCTGACGTGATCATTATGCATCATTACATAATGTTGTAAAGTGCGCACTATCTGTCCAGGAACACGTCCCTGCTTACACTCTCCTGGAACAACTAGGACTAGTTCTAATTTATTTACCGTTCTATAAAGTGAGGAATTTAATATTAGGTTGCTGACGTGATCATTATGCATCATTACATAATGTTGTAAAGTGCGCACTATCTGTCCAAGAACACGTCACTGCTTAAACTCTCCTGCAGCAACTAGGACTAGTTCTAATTTATATACCGTTCTATAAAGTGAGGAATTTAATATTAGGTCGCTGACGTGATCATTATGCATCATTACATAATGTTGTAAAGTGCGCACTATCTGTCCAAGAACACGTCACTGCTTAAACTCTCCTGCTGCAACTAGGACTACCTCTAATTTATTTACCGTTCTATAAAGTGAGGAATTCAATATTAGGTTGCTGACGTGATCTTTGCATCATTACATAATGCTGTAAAGTGCGCACTATCTGTCCAAGAACACGTCACTGCTTAAACTCTCCTGCAGCAACTAGGACTAGTTCTAATTTATATATCGTTTTATAAAGTGAGGAATTTAATATTAGGTCGCTGACGTGATCATTATGCATCATTACATAATGTTGTAAAGTGCGCACTATCTGTCCAAGAACACGTCACTGCTTAAACTCTCCTGCAGCAACTAGGACTAGCTCTAATTTATTTACCGTTCTATAAAGTGAGGAATTTAATATTAGGTTGTTGACGTGATCATTATGCATCATTACATAATGTTGTAAAGTGCGCACTATCTGTCCAAGAACACGTCACTGCTTAAACTCTCCTGCAGCAACTAGGACTAGTTCTAATTTATTTACCGTTCTATAAAGTGAGGAATTTAATATTAGGTTGCTGACGTGATCTATGCATCATTACATAATGCTGTAAAGTGCGCACTATCTGTCCAAGAACACGTCACTGCTTAAACCCTCCTGCAGCAACTAGGACTAGTTCTAATTTATTTACCGTTCTATAAAGTGAGGAATTTAATATTAGGTCGCTGACGTGATCATTATGCATCATTACATAATGTTGTAAAGTGCGCACTATCTGTCCAAGAACACGTCACTGCTTAAACTCTCCTGCAGCAACTAGGACTAGCTCTAATTTATTTACCGTTCTATAAAGTGAGGAATTTAATATTAGGTTGTTGACGTGATCATTATGCATCATTACATAATGTTGTAAAGTGCGCACTATCTGTCCAAGAACACGTCACTGCTTAAACTCTCCTGCTGCAACTAGGACTACCTCTAATTTATTTACCGTTCTATAAAGTGAGGAATTCAATATTAGGTTGCTGACGTGATCTTTGCATCATTACATAATGCTGTAAAGTGCGCACTATCTGTCCAAGAACACGTCACTGCTTAAACTCTCCTGCAGCAACTAGGACTAGTTCTAATTTATATACCGTTCTATAAAGTGAGGAATTTAATATTAGGTCGCTGACGTGATCATTATGCATCATTACATAATGTTGTAAAGTGCGCACTATCTGTCCAAGAACCCGTCACTGCTTAAACTCTCCTGCAGCAACTAGGACTAGTTCTAATTTATTTACCGTTCTATAAAGTGAGGAATTTAATATTAGGTCGCTGACGTGATCATTATGCATTATTACATAATGTTGTAAAGTGCGCACTATGTGTCCAAGAACACGTCACTGCTTAAACTCTCCTGCAGCAACTAGGACTAGCTCTAATTTATTTACCGTTCTATAAAGTGAGGAATTTAATATTAGGTTGTTGACGTGATCATTATGCATCATTACATAATGTTGTAAAGTGCGCACTATCTGTCCAAGAACACGTCACTGCTTAAACTCTCCTGCAGCAACTAGGACTAGTTCTAATTTATTTACCGTTCTATAAAGTGAGGAATTTAATATTAGGTTGCTGACGTGATCTATGCATCATTACATAATGCTGTAAAGTGCGCACTATCTGTCCAAGAACACGTCACTGCTTAAACTCTCCTGCAGCAACTAGGACTAGTTCTAATTAATTTACCGTTCTATAAAGTGAGGAATTTAATATTAGGTCGCTGACGTGATCATTATGCATCATTACATAATGTTGTAAAGTGCGCACTATCTGTCCAAGAACACGTCACTGCTTAAACTCTCCTGCAGCAACTAGGACTAGCTCTAATTTATTTACCGTTCTATAAAGTGAGGAATTTAATATTAGGTTGTTGACGTGATCATTATGCATCATTACATAATGTTGTATAGTGCGCACTATCTGTCGAAGAACACGTCACTGCTTAAACTCTCCTGCTGCAACTAGGACTACCTCTAATTTATTTACCGTTCTATAAAGTGAGGTATTTAATATTAGGTCTCTGACGTGATCATTATGCATCATTACATAATGTTGTAAAGTGCGCACTATCTGTCCAAGAACACGTCACTGCTTAAACTCTCCTGCAGCAACTAGGACTAGTTCTAATTTATTTACCGTTCTATAAAGTGAGGAATTTAATATTAGGTCGCTGACGTGATCATTATGCATCATTACATAATGTTGTAAAGTGCGCACTATCTGTCCAAGATCACGTCACTGCTTAAACTCTCCTGCAGCAACTAGGACTAGTTCTAATTTATTTACCGTTCTATAAAGTGAGGAATTTAATATTAGTTTGGTGACATGATCATTATGCATCATTACATAATGTTGTAAAGTGCGCACTATCTGTCCAGGAACACGTCACTGCTTACACTCTCCTGGAAAAACTAGGACTAGCTCTAATTTATTTACCGTTCTATAAAGTGAGGAATTTAATATTAGGTTGCTGACGAGATCATTATGCATCATTACATAATGTTGTAAAGTGCGCACTATCTGTCCAAGAACACGTCACTGCTTAAACTCTCCTGGAACAACTAGGACTAGCTCTAATTTATTTACCGTTCTATAAAGTGAGGAATTTAATATTAGGTTGCTGACGTGATCATTATGCATCATTACATAATGTTGTAAAGTGCGCACTATCTGTCCAAGAACACGTCACTGCTTAAACTCTCCTGCAGCAACTAGGACTAGCTCTAATTTATTTACCGTTCTATAAAGTGAGGAATTTAATATTAGGTTACTGACGTGATCATTATGCATCATTACATAATGTTGTAAAGTGTGCACTATCTGTAAATTTGTCTTTCCCTATATTTAAATAGAGAAAAAATAATGTAACCAAAAAAATGTAAACCTAAAAACTAATTAATTAATGAAGAAATAGTTTTAAAAATCAACTTCGGTGGCGGTAAAAACATTGAATACGACATCATTAATACAGAAATTGTGGCTGAAACCGCAGACACACCTGGCAACCAACACCACCTATAAGTGCCTATCAATCCCACGCCACGGGGATTAACAAACACTGTGTCTGTGTGGTGTTCAATTTCTGCGACGAATGAATGTAAAGGCCAATTTACATCTGTTCTAATTTAGCTTAGACGTAATGGCTATACATTTCTTACTTTATTTCAATAAACTTCTTCGATATATTGTATCACCCTTACCTCAGGTAGGTAACCAGAAAAATCTACCTATATTGTACATTGTAAATATAAGAAGGCTTTTATTTGGTCGAATCTCATGTAATGTTAATTTTTTGTTCACGTAGGCCCATTGAACACGTCTATATTTTATAGGTTCAATTGAGTACAAATTACCATTTTCGGGTAAAAAAATTAAATATTGAAATAAAAGTATTTCTGTACTTACGACAGCCAAATGTAACAAAAAAAAAATGTTTTATTTTTCTGTGAGCATATGCTTTAAAAGGGTGCATATAGTATTCTAACAAGGAGTAAAATTTTCACGAATATATGAAATTTTAGTGCCAATATACACATTTTATCAAGATAAGGGCAAAACATTTTAATTATTTATTTAAGGATTCAGGTATCATAGGTGGTTTTCTGTCAATAAAACTAGAAAGCAGTTCAGGCGGTTTAAGCAATGGTAAATATTTAAACTTCTTTACTTCTACATCTCTAAAGAATATAATATTATGTAAGGATATAGTTCTTCCCAATGTATATTGCATTGCAGCTAGGCATCACGGTGAAAATCGCTTTCGGTAAGCAATGTAATACATCTGTTTTATTTACCAACCATATTTGATTTGTCATAAGTTGTTATAGGTACAATTGTGTTTGAGTAAAGACCTATTTTTTTCTAAAAGTTCTTCTTTAACTACATTTATTAAATTTTCCTGGTAGTCGTTGATGGCAGGGTAAAAAATTTATTTAATTCCTCCCTTAGATATTTTCCGAAAGGATGACATTTCACCTTGATTATGAGGTTACTTTCATCAAGACCCGTTGAATTCACCTGAAAATATATCTGATAAGATTTAAATATATTTTAATCTTCTTCTTAAATTCTATCTTTAATCGCATATCTACAATTTGATTTATTATTATTATTATGGTGGAAAAATTTACAAATATTTTGGCGAATATAGCTGAGGAACCAGTCTTCAAAAACTAGCTGTATAATAGCGTTATGCAGAGTGACAGATTGAAATTAGTCACTATGATGGTATTTCTTGTTAAAAAAACAAGACGTAAAAAATGACTGTTTTGTAGATTTTTTTTTTCACTTTAAAAAATCTCTCCGTTCTTCGGTCGTCATGTTACATACATTTTTATAGTTAGTATCAGAATGATTTTAGTTCGTTCGGCTGTGTCTAATCTCAAGACAAAGTCTGCTAATACTCAATCACTTCTCAAAACTGTCTCCTTTGTTTATATATTTTACGAATCCTACTACTAGCAATACCAGTTAATAAATAACTCCTAATTACAAACTTAATATTTCAATTTGAATATTCTCTATTTTTCGTTGATAGAAAATTACTTCAGTTAAGCAACCCTAACCAAGAGCTTATAAAACGTTTTGTAGTCAATCTTTGGACGTTGATAATCATAAATATTTACTATCGATGATCACGGTAATTTTTCACTATACTTTAGATTTACTGATAATCTCGTTTCATTTTTATGGTAGGCGAACAAAAAGACTATCTACGATCAAAACATTGGGCGTCCTGATAAACGGGCATCGGCTTTTTTTAGCTATAATTGCCGACACTTAGTATGGTATTTATATCGTATGGTATCCCCGCAAGCAAGAGTCAGTACAGTAGTCTTGAAGAGCCAAGCAACAATAATTTATGTATGTACTGTAATCAATAAAGCTCTACATACGTATTTTGTGCATTCTTATTATAGTATTAGGGTTCAATAGAACTCCAGTTTTTTTTTCTAGTGTACAGGAAGCTATTTCCGTGTAATCCAAGTTGTCGGTAATCCGACGGTGTCTCGGTCCCATCTACCTCGAATTATCCATGCACTACTGTATTTGTTTCCGTACCAATGATCACCGTACTTAAAACAGTTTTCATGCAACTCTAGAGTGAAAACCCCATAGACATCAAAGTTACTCTTGGGACTAGAATATCGAGGATAAACATAATAGATTTATTACATTGCTTACTGAAAACGTTTTGATTCCTAGCTACACTGCAATATACATTTTGAAGAACTATATCCTTACATATAATCTTCAGAGATGTAGAAATAAAAAAATTTAATATTTACCATTGCTTAAATCGCCTGAACTGCTATCTAGTTTAATTAGCATATTAACACCTATGATACATGTATCCTTAAATAAGTACCTAAAATGTTTTGCCCTTATGGTCATAGAATGTGTGTATATATCCACGTGTTCAATCTTTGCTACATTATTTATATATTTTTCAAACTATTTTTGAGTAATTCTGATATGGAAACATAAACAGCCGACAATCTGAAACCCATTCTGACGCGTTTGTTTACTTGATGGCAGACCAAACTTATCTTAATGTTCCGGTCAATGCATCTCATACTTTTCCCTTGGGGTTCTTAGATACTATAGGATCGATTAAGTATTTATTAACTCAACTTGCTTTTCAAATTAATTGCCATAGCATCTCTATCCAATTTTAAGAATCTAAAAGTGACTATTATTTGCTGTATATTGTTACAATTTGGTAACATTACAAACATGTTACCACAAGTCTACAACACATGTATTAACAGATGTAACATTTAATTTGGCCTACGCCATAAATATTCACTAAAAGTTAATACCAATGTATTCAATAAACATATTAATAAAATAAAATATAGACTACCAGCGGCTAAAGTCGAGGACAGAAACAAATGTTTCCGTCTTTATACGACCATTTTGACGTTGGGAGATTACCATAAACTATTTACGTTTACGCCGTATGTAAATGAGAGAAAGGGATGGAAAAGATAGAATGCAGAAAGTCAGTTTTTCGGGCCTTCGTCCATGAGAGTACTTGTGGAGTGCGAGCCTTTATCTTTGTTTGGCTTGGACCTATGTTTGTTCACACCAGACAGCCTGATATCGTAATATAAACTGACAACACTCGCACAGATGTCATTTAGGTTCTTGTATACAATACAGAGATTAACGAAAGATGATTCAGTATTTATTAACTACTACTTCAACTACCGTCCTGCAATTTCTGTCAAATACTACTGCCGTTTTAGCTCACAGGCACGAAATGACTAAGTTTGATTTATTGTGTGGTTTAACAATTTATCTTGCATTTACTTTATAAAAATTGTTTTTGAATATTCTGATTGCATGTGACTAGTAGGGTAAACGTAGTTTTATGAGAGCAGTCATATTTTATTTACTAATTGAAAACTGTAGTAAATAAAACCTACAGATTTTAGCGCAGTTTAGCTAAAAAGACTTATAATCGCACGATAATTAACATACACTAATTATTTCTTGTTCACTGATTGTACACTTAACTTTATATACAAGATATCATTTGACATATTATAAGCTTTATTTATGGAAACTGGCATTAAAAATAATAACTCAATTTTGACAGCAGTATTTACACAGCGGCTCAGAACATTCTAGACATATTGGCTGTACAAAGACATCTTACAAAGTGTAACTAGTCTTTCTATTTTTTGTTGGTCATTAGATACAGCACCTGAATCACTGTCTTCTTCAGCTAACCCGTCGCTGATGGTCAGGCACGATGACGGTAGTTAAAGGGTTAGCTTGGAATTTGTAGATATTGGCATAATAGGTTTTCTGGATATATAAGCTGATAAAGATAATTCGATGAAATGATGTGGGTCAAGAAATTCTCTTTGTCGTTTATTCTAAGTTGTTTAAAGGTTGAAAAAATATAAGGTCTACTTATTTATAGTTTTTTTTTTAATTTACGGTTATAGTACAATTTTTTTCATTAACGGATGTTTGAAAAGTAATTCCGCTGCCCCCGCTAACGATACCATCCTTTTTAAAAGAACAAAAGAAAATAACACGAAAAGAGAAGAAAATTAATTACCCGAAGAAGAATGAGAAAACAAACATAAATGTTTAGATAGTCTAAGTAAAATTGGAAAGAAAATATATGACAATTAGGTAAACAAAATACATTTTTTTTAAAATTTATTAAAAAATTTAATTTTATTAAAATTATCAATTTGGGACGAACGGTTATCTTTTTAAGTTGAATCGTTCAATCATACAGTCTTTAAAATTCTTAAAGCACATGTACAGGCTGCATTGAAACACTGCTCCAAGTTATAAAGATTAGTTTGACAGACATGAGGTAAACAAACGTGCTAGAACTGCTATCGGAGTGCCGCCTGTTTATGTTTTCATATCACAAACCTTTCTGTAAATAGTTGTAGCATAACTTCTGTCCGAGACAAGGTCGCGAACCCGACTCTTTCTGTTGGTTATGTTCCATAGTTGGAAACATGCCAATTTAGGGCGATTTATTGTCAATGGGATATATACCACAAATCACCCCTTGGTAACTCCGTACATCCCCGAAGCATTTTGATGACAAGGGACTAGGACCTTCGAAAATTTTCGAATTCGCATTTTTGGGCAATATTTTAGATTCTGGCAAGTTTTACCTCAATTCACCCACAGCGACACCCGCAGTCCCATCCCGGATTGTGCAAGGCCAACTTCGGTGCTAGGATTAGATTCAGCAATATTAAAAACCACGAGTGATCATTTTATAACGATCTCTTAACCTCTGACCTTTTTACCCCAATTCTCTCTTTGATACTCCTGTAGAGCCCATACCCGTCCAGCCCTGGTGTCTTTCGTGACGGTATTGAATTCAGCATCCTCAAAAGCCCTAAGGCAGTTATTTATCTGACAATTTCAACCCAATTTATCCCTTTGGTACTTGTGTAGAACCATCGCAGTACATGTCCGGCGACGGCATTCAATTCAGCATCCTCAAAAACCTCCGAGTGGTAAATTTCAAGTAAATTTTTGACTTTTGATATTTTTACCCCAAATCATCCCTTTGGCACTCACGTAGAGTCACACACGTCCATCCCCGGTGACTTTCGATGACGCCATTGAATTCATAACGCCCGTCTAGATGACGTCATTGAATTTAGCATCCTCAGAAACCCTCGAACGGCCATTTTCCCGCGATTCTTAGGCATCTGACATTTTGACCCTAATTCAACCCCTTTGGTGCATGGGTTTAGCCTCACCAGAACATCCCCGGAGACTTTAGATGACGGCATTAAATTCAGCATCCTCAAAAACCTCCGAGCTGATATTTTCCAGCGATTTTTTGACTTCAGACATTTTCACACCAATTCATAAATTTGGTAGTCGCGTGGAACCACACCAATCCATTCCCGGTGACTTTCGGTGACGGCATTAAATTCCGCCTCATCATAATTCCCCGAGTTGATATTTTCTAGTATTTTTTTTTACTTTTGACATTTCTACCCCAAATCATCCCTTTGGCACTCACGTAGAGTCACATACGTCCATCCCCGTTGACATTCGAAGGCGGAATTGAATTCAGCATCCTCAAAGACCCCCGAGTGGTTATGTTCCAGCGATTTTTTGACTTTTGATTTTTTCGCCCCAATTAACCCCTTTGGTACTCGCGTGGAACCACACCAGTGCATCCCCGGCGACTTTCGGTGACGGCATTAAATTCCGCCTTACCAAAAACCCCCGAGGGGATATTTTCTAGTTATTTTTTGACTTTTGACTTTTAACCCCAAATCATCCCTTTGGTACTTACGTAGAGTCACATCCGGTCCATCCCCGGTGACTCTAGATAACGCAATTGAATTTAGCATCCTCAAAAATCCCCGAATGGTCATTATCCCGCGATTCTTAGGCATCTGACATTTTTACCCTAATTCAACCCCTTTGGTACATGGGTTTAGCCTCACAAATACATCCCCGGAGACTTCCGATGACGGCATTGAATTCAGAATCCTCGAAAACCCCCGAACGGATATTTTCAGCGATTTTTTTACCTCTAACATTCTCACCCCAATTCACCCCTTAGGTACTCTCGTGGAACCACACCAATGCATTCCCGGTGACATTCGGTGACGGCATTGAATTCCGTTTCATCAAAATTCCTCGAGTTGTTATTTTCTAGTAATTTTTTGACTTTTGACATTTCTACCCCAAATCATCCCTTTGGCATTCACGTAGAGTATCATCTGTCCATCCCCGGTGACTTTCGATGGCGGAATTGAATTCAGCATCCTCAAAAACCCCCGAGTGGTTATGTTCCAGAGATTTTTTAACTTATGACTTTTTCACCCCAATTTGCCCCTTTGGTACTCGCGTGGAACCACACCAATGCATTCCCGGTGACATTCGGTGACGGCATTGAATTCCGCTTCATCAAAATTCCTCGAGTTGTTATTTTCTAGTAATTTTTTGACTTTTGACATTTCTACCCCAAATCATCCCTTTGGCACTCACGTAGAGTATCATCTGTCCATCCCCGGTGACTTTCGATGGCGGAATTGAATTCAGCATCCTCAAAAACCCCCGAGTGGTTATGTTCCAGAGATTTTTTAA
>JBAIZL010000005.1:92920129-92987629 GCA_036971475.1 Prosapia bicincta
AATTTTCTTTGAACTAACACACAAAATTAACGTAGAGGTTTACATGTCCTCCGAAATGAAACCTTGTCTTGAAGGGCTGTGATATTGTATTTTAACGCTCAACAAGTACCTGTGGTCCCTTAGGCATGTCAAATGTGGTCTTTGGACTTTAAAAAAGCTACTAGGCAAAATATAGAATGCCTAGGTATTGTTAAAATGGCTGGAATAATCACTTTGCCTGTACATCGTCATTTCCGTATAATGTTTCGCGTATTTCAACTTCAAAACAACGATACTAGGGAATTATATTTAAATAAATCAAATATTAGGGAATTACTTTTAGTAAATGTAAACAAACTTATTTCTCCATTATCCACTTTAAAAGCCGTTCCACGTATACTAAGTCTATTTAGGGGTTCTAACCAAATATTTTATTTGTAGTGTTGCCCATGTGAAGCGGGTAGCACTGGCAGCACGTAGGTTCATTTCGTATGACCTACCGTGACTACTCGAGCCATGATCTTATTGCCCTTATAAAAAGGCAGGTTTATACACTACCTTACAATCCGTAACACCGGGGTGTGGACAGAAGGGTGTAATATATTTACTGGACTCCGATTGAGTTTACCCTCCGTGCTGCTTTAAACAGAAATATTTTAAATTATTAAATAAAATCTAAAGACCAGTTACAATGTAAGGCTATCACAGTCACGGAATGAAAGCGTTTAAAGCAACATAGAAACGTTCCGATTTCTACAGCGGAAGCAGCACTAATGGAAAAGTGGTTAACCTTTATATCGCACTGTTTACTTCAGTTCACCTGCACAACAGGTATTATACGTTTTTTGCTTATATTTTATTTTAATAACTATTTAATTTTTGAGGTTAATGACAGATCACAGCCAATTCATGTTTGAGTATTGCACAAACAAGAATTTGTCTGTGATCTCTCATTAACCTAAGAAAAAAAACCTCTACTAATAATACGTTTATAAGTAAAGTCTTGTTTATGTAGTTGTAAAACAAAAACTAAGAGATAGAAACTGTAAAACGTTCACGAAACACAGTAAATGGTGGACGTGGCTGTAAAACCACTGATTATTGTTGCTAAACTTGAGACAATAAGCTTTAACGGACGTTACATGACGGCTGTTTTACTGTTCTGTTACGTCAGCCGTCAAAAAAGACTTTTCGTTAATAGATTTACAACATAAAATTACTACTTTATCTAATGAATTAAACAAATATTTATATTTACAGTTATTGTCTTTTCAATAATCAATTACCAAGGAGAAATTATTAGAAACGGTTTCTGTTTTACCTAATAAATTAAAAAAATGTATTTACAATAATTTGAAAATTGAAAATTAAATAAATATGTAACATAAATTAAGATAAAAGTATACAGTAAAACGTTTAGCTATAGAAATACCGGCCCAGACATTCCTTGAGATAATGGTTAAAGATTAAATATAAATAGATTACATGACCATATTGTAGGAATAAATAATAACCCAGCAGGGCATACATCTTTCTTAGAGTATGAGACTAATAATAACAACAATAAATGTTTTAGATAATACACATGCTAAATTTGGAAATTATATATATATATATATAGCAAACTCATACAAACTGGTAAGATTAATCGCAATTGGTCTAATCACAGCCCTAATTAAAATATAGTTTTATGATACGAATTATTTTGTTGATTTAAATAAACCAAAATAAATCAAAAAAATTAAACTAATCAAATGAAATTAAATAGTGATATAAAACAGAGCAAAATATATAAATTGCTGATTATTATTTAATAGGAAAAAACAATAGAAAATCTTGATCACAAAATAAAAATTAGTATTATTAATAACAATTGAAGTATAACTATTTAATAATAATAAGATAAAATGGGTATTATTATGTGTGTCAGTCCTTAAAAGGAACACGAAACTAAGTTATATATAGCTACCACATAGAATTATATATGATCTAATAAATTATAATGGGGCGATGTGATGAAGAAATGGATTTCATGAAACATATGGTGTTAGATAAATATCTTTAAGGATAAATCATCGTGGGATGTGTGTAATTTTTTGTATGTATGTATGCGTGGTGAGTTTGTGTGTGTGTGTTTTTTTTGTATGTGTGTGTATGTGTGGGTGTGTGTGTGCGAGTGTGTGTGATTTGTATGTATGTATGTATGTCCGTATGTGTGTGTGTGTGTGAGAGAGAGAGAGAGAGAGTGAGCGTGTGTATATTTTGTTACTGTATGTAGAAGAAGGTGGAGATATATTTATAACCACATTGTCTAAATAGTTGTTTATGTTAATAGTAAATATGTAAATATGCTAATTAGTATTTTCTTATAGCATGAGTAAGAGAAAGATATTTTGTCAAACCCTGATATACAATATTCTTATACACTATGATCCAGGAAATGAATAAAATCGTAGTAAGCATGGGTAACATTGCACGGTTTGACAGATGCTAGCACGTAGATTAGTGACGTATAACTTTTTTGTGCTAGGATATCTCACTATATTAGGTAGATTCCATTTTACATATCCAAAGAGAAGAATTTCGATCTATAATACCTTATGAATTGGCCGTGAGAAAATTCCATTTTATATTAGGTGACTCCCTCTTCTCAATAAACTCTTTTTTCCAAACAGAAAACGTTCTTTTGAAACTATAACTGTAGTTTTCCATTTTTGTTATCAAATCTACACGACAAAAATGAAACGTTTCAGAATTAAAAATAATTTTCTAGGAAAGGCGCTTAGGAAGAGGTATAAGAGAAAATTCAAACCAAACGTTTGGCCAAATGAAGCATGAATGTAATGATTTTTCATTAAAAAAAAACTGTTTAATTAATATTACCCGAAACATTGACATTTATATTATTAAGTTGCATAATAATGTTAATTATATAGTTTCCATAATTAAACTAGCTTGCTAGAAGAAAGGTATGATATGGAAGGAAGGTCTAGGGCCAGCTGAGGCTGTGGGGCGCATTTGGCGACTATCGTTATCATTTCCGTAACATATCATTAGCTTTGGCCAAATGAGACATGAATGTAAACGTTTTTGCACTTTTTATAAAAACAATTTAGCTAATGTGACGCAAACCTATGACACAATTATTAATAATTTTCACCTTAATATAAACTATATCATAGCCTATTAATATTTAAAACACAAATAACGAGAAGAACGCAATGATTCGAAACAGTCGGGCTGTAGAACGCATCGGGTCACTACCATTACACTACCACAATATTCTCCATTTATGTTTAAATAAACAAATGCAATACGTAATTTCATGTATTGGACCTTCACTATTGTTTAAGAGAATTAACTGTTCATTTTCTCATCTCAAGTTACATCGTTTGATCTTTACAAAGTTTAGAAAACTAACATTATAATGTAAAACTTTCAAAAAGATTTAATATCGACTTGAGAGTTTTCCTCCGACAGTTAAATAACTAGACCCTTAACGGTTCATTTAAATTTCACTTTAACAACCCAAAAGTGCTTATTTTTTTATTACATATTTTTTTTGTTATAATATTACACAACTATTAAACATAAAATCAAAATTTAAAAAATTTATTTTTGTGGAAGAAAGTGAAATTTACTTACACTTTTACGTTTTTTACAGAATTTCAGTTCTACATATCCATAAAAAACACTTGGATAAAACCTTTCATCACAAGTCTACAATTTTACACATTTTAGAAGTTTTTTTTGTGAGTGGAATATTTTAAAGCATGGTGAAACGCAAAGTGCTACGTCACACTCATTACACTGATAACGTGACTCACGCCGTATGTTATGCTTGGAACACACAGCACACCTCCTCATGGTATTTTTTCTTTTTTCTGTGGAAGGTACAAAATCAGGAAAATGATTTTGCAGTAAACGTAGTGGATCATCTTCAGCGGAGGGTCTTCCTTTCTTTGGTTTATTTGATTCGTCCAGATGCTTTGAGACAATTTGCTCTACAAGATTTTCTCTAAATTGGAGAGAAGTCATTTAACCTTGATCAAGTAAACCTTCCATTACTTTCAGAACTACATTGACTGTACGAGGGTGTTGCGTATTTTGGGCTATTTCAGTTTCCTTTCCGGTGTAAACTATTACCTTTCAAATATAACCTGTTTTAGCCTCAGATAGTATATACGATTTAAATCCAAATCGTGCTCTTTTGATTTTTATGTACTGTAAAAAACTCAACCGCCCTCTCCACAAGAGTAGGTTTTCTTTTGTTTGTATAATATTTTTCTACTTCAGGTTTCCAAATAAGACCTAGCAGCACATACACAGCCAATAAAATAAATATTTCATCGGTGTTTGTTTCTTTCCAAGCATGAAATCTAGAAAAGCGTAGA
The DNA here is from genome assembly GCA_036971475.1 of Prosapia bicincta. Taxonomy (NCBI): domain Eukaryota; kingdom Metazoa; phylum Arthropoda; class Insecta; order Hemiptera; family Cercopidae; genus Prosapia; species Prosapia bicincta. The sequence continues at coordinate 92,924,503 of JBAIZL010000005.1, forward strand.
AGAGGACGATTGGCTAAAAACTGTTTGGCATATTTATTAGTTTGTTGCACAATAGTATCAACCAACTCATCTGTGATAAATAACTTGAATAGTTCATATGGATCAACCAACTCATCTGTGATAAATAACTTGAATAGTTCATATGGATCAACCAACTCATCTGTGATAAATAACTTGAATAGTTCATATGGATCAATCAACTCATCTGTGATAAATAACTTGAATAGTTCATATGGATCAACCAACTCATCTGTGATAAATAACTTGAATAGTTCATATGGATCAACCAACTCATCTGTGATAAATAACTTGAATAGTTCATATGGATCAACCAACTCATCTGTGATAAATAACTTGAATAGTTCATATGGATCAACCAACTCATCTGTGATAAATAACTTGAATAGTTCATATGGATCAACCAACTCATCTGTGATAAATAACTTGAATAGTTCATATGGATCAACCAACTCATCTGTGATAAATAACTTGAATAGTTCATATGGATCAACCAACTCATCTGTGATAAATAACTTGAATAGTTCATATGGATCAACCAACTCATCTGTGATAAATAACTTGAATAGTTCATATGGATCATTATGATTTTGTATCGTTACCTTTATTCCTGGATCTCCAGTGAAAACGTTTTCAGTGAACTTTTTTCCAGCAGAGTGGTAGTTTTCCCAAACAAGGCTATTTAAATTTGGAAGGACAACAGCAGCATTTACTGGGTTTGGATTTTCCACCTGAGGGCCTAATACTGCAGGAACATTGTCTTCTATCTCAATTTCCTCCCCTAAATCATCTATTTCATCTTCTGCGTCACTATCAGAAGCCCTTTCTAACAACAATTCATGCAATTGTCTGTCACTCAAAAATTCATTCATTTTATAGAATGTATTACCTTTAAAACCTATAAATAACCTAAAACCAAAGTTAAAGAAATATCTCTCTTGAAAAAGTAAAACGAAATATCAATATTGCTAAAATAACTTTAAACACTAACTACGCTATACATAAAATAATTAAATTGCATAAATAACACTATAAAACAATATGGCAAACGAATAGACAAGCACAAATGCACAGCAGGTTGACAGTTGGCAACTGACAAGTCAAACGTCTTGAATCGAAAAAAAACACTGGTAAAAATAGTACTATATTACAAAATATATATATATATATTTTTTTTTTAAACCCGGGTCTGAGCCCCCAAAACCCGCCCAGCCCTCGTGGCAGCCAACCTCTAGCGAGCTACCTCCGTCTCACATGCGCATGCGGTTAGTATCCCTACCGCGAATGAAGGAAACGGGATTGATTGCCCATGTACCAAGCTCATAAGCTCTTTCCATGGAGAATCAGGAGATAGTGAAATGAAACAGTGCGGTAAGTGTCGCGCTAAGAGCGGGATGAAAAAACCTGGCAAGAAAGAAACCCTGCCAGGAAAAATCCCGCGACAGATCATGCAGGAACCCTGGGGGCTTGGATCACCTTATGCTATGGAATAAGGAGAGGTATTACCTTGCAAATACCTTGTTAGTGAGTCTATGGCAGGAATGGCATGCACCTCTTCTTCTGCTGCCTACTCGAAACTGAAAAGGCATGCAATCAAATTATTACTTCCGTTGGGGCTAAGCGGCCCTGGAGATGTGCCCCTGCGTCACCTGGAACATAACTGTGAAGCAGAATTTATTAGTATGTATATTTTATTTTGGTGGTATGGTGTGAGCTAGGCGGTCAGTAAGGACAGCGGCCGTCTGTGTGTGTCGTGGGTGGGGTCATATCTACCCAGTGAGGAAATGAGTGTTGATGTTGTATGTGCGTGAGCCTGTTTGTAGAACTTTGTTGCTAAGTGTCGGAGGTGTTGTTTGATGAAAGGCACTTTTAAGTCAGTGTGAAGCAGTGTTAATCTTGTACATCTAGGTGCCTTCGTGATTATTCGCAAAACCTTGTTTTGGAATAACTGTAGTCTGCGTGTGCGTGTGTTACCTGCATGACCCAAGACGGGTGATGCGTAAGTGAGTATGCTGCGCAACATAGATACGTATATAGTAGTGGCCGCCCGTAGTGAAAGTGGGCTTGTTCTGTTAAGCATAGGATATAGTTGTGTTAATCTAAATGTTGCTTTTTTTAACGTGTTGGTAATGTGAGGGTCCCAAGTCAGGCCTCTGTCGAGTATGACTCCCAGATATTTGACCTGGTTCCCCCAGTGAATGTCCTCGCCTAATAGTTTTAGAGGTGTGTTGAGTTGGTGTGTCCTACGTTTGGAGAGAAGCAAAGCCTGGCACTTGGCCACGTTCACCTTAACTCTCCAGTAGCTCAGCCATGATTCTAGTACTGTAAGGTGGTCCTGTAAATATAAGTGTATTAGATGTGGTTTCCATGACTGAGCGGATAACGCGGTGTCATCTGCAAATATGGCCACTTGTGTGTTGAGTGTTGTCGGTATGTCGTTGATGTAGATGTTGAACAATACGGGCCCAATAATTGAGCCCTGAGGGACTCCGGCCCGTATAGTCCGTAGTGTAGATTGAGCTTGATCTACATCAACCCTAAACTTACGGTTGGACAGGTATGAGCTAACTAGGTGTATGAGCCCGTCTGGAAAGCCATAGTGACGAAGTTTCGCTAAGAGCCCGTTGTGCCAGACCCGGTCAAAGGCCTTTTCAATGTCCAGGAAGACTACCCCAGTCGAGCAGTAATTGTTGAAACCCTTGGTTGCATGCTCCACCACTCTCATCAGCTGATGCGTAGCCGAGTGTTTTGTCCTGAAGCCAAAATGCTCTGGCCTCAGTATGTTGTGTGTGTGGATATGTTTGTTGATACGTTTGAGCAAAATTTTTTCAAATACCTTGCCCATCGCATTCAACAAGCTTATCGGTCTATATTAATCAGGTTTGTTATGGTCTTTTCCTGGTTTGGGGGAGACCAAGATCTTGGCCTCCTTCCAAGCGTCCGGGAAGTGTTGTGTCCGGAGTATAGCATTATAGATGTTTGACAGATAAATGATCGCTTTCTCCGTGAGGTTTTTTAGCGTTGTGTTGGTGATGGTGTCTGGTCCAGGAGCTTTCCTGGAGTTTGTTTGTGAGATTGCCCACTTTATCTCTGTGATTGTAGTGTCGGTGTTTGGCTCTAATGTAGGACAGTAGGCAAACTGTGCTGTTTCTAAATCTACTTTAGTTGTAACGGCTGCATCAGCTGGTTGGTCGTTTGGTTGGAACGTGCTCTCAAGTGTGTCAGCAAACAAGTTAACTTTGTCGACCGGGTCGCCCACCTGCCCATTCGGGCCGATGAGTGGGGGATAGCGCAGCGGTTCTCGCGTGAAGTGTTTGACCATCGGCCAGATGGGTGTGTCTGTTGTGTTTAAGGTCGCCAATTCCGATTGGAAGCCATCAACTTTGTACTGAATTAGTTCCCGCCTAATTTGCCTCTTAAGGCGATTAAGTGTTGTGTATGGAACGCATCTGTTTACCCCGTGTTGCAATGCCCGCCGGATCCTATTTCGCCGGGTGATTAGATGTAGTATGTGCCTTGGTATGTGTACATAGTGTCTGGGCTGACATTTAACTGGTACCGCGTTAGTAATCGCAGTACGTATTGCCGTCGTAAGGCTGCCGACGGCTTTGTCTATGTCCAGTGGTGAGTCGACATTTAGGGTGGCAGGTAGAGTGCTGTCCAGCTGGGACTGGAATAACTCCCAGTCAGCCAGTCTGTAGTTCAGCACCTTCCTTAGCTCTTTGCGAGCAGGGCTTCCAGAAACCGCCATTATCACGGGGTAGTGATCTGAATTCAGATCTCTATCGACGTGAAGTTGCGGTGACACTAGCAGACCTTTCGCAATAGCTATATCCAAAATGTCTTCCGTGTGGTAAGTGCTGTGGTGTGTTGGTTCAGGAGGGGCCAGCAGTATAGCTGTTGTGTTTTGTAAGAAGGTTTGGAGTTGCCGGCCTCCTGTGTTTGTAGACTTACAGCCCCAGCATGTGTGTTTAGAATTAAGGTCCCCGGCGACTATTACCCTACTAGAGGTCTGTAGAAGAACTTCTAAATCGCGAGTGTAATCAACAGAACCCGGGGGTTTGTACGCTGATACAAGTGTTGTTGTGCTGCCGTTGAGCTCAAGCCTAATAGCTGTTGCTTCAACACATGTGAGTGCGGGCAAAAACAATTCAAAATGTTTAATGCGTTTATCTATTATTATAGCCGTACCGCCGCGGCTTCTAGTTGTCCTGTCAGTGCGGTAAACTTTAAAGTTTGGCATTGAGAATTTATCTTGGGGGTTTAGGTGTGTTTCTGTAATAAGCGCTAGTTTATAGTTGTTTCTTTGCATATAGCGAAGAAGCTCTAGTTTTTTATATTTAACGCCTTTGGCATTCCATATCAGGACCGGTAACCTATCCATGGTTGACAGAAGAGACGTACTGGATGAAGGAAGTCAGGAATTCTGAGAAGGTTTTGGGAGGTGAAGATAAGGTCTTGACAATGAAAAGACCCAGTCCGCCCGTGAAGGCTTCCCAGGTCAGAGCAGAGTTAACAACTCTTAGGAGCGGTTCAAAGGTCCCTTTCGCCCAGTCTATAGAAGCGGACGAGGTAGGTATGGTCAGGCGTGAGTTAACGGGGGCTGCAGGAGCCACATGTGGCTCTGGCTGAGGTTGGGAAACCGTCCTGGCCTTTGTGGGCTTGGGGCGTTTATCCTCTCGTCCCTTTTGCGGGGGATTAACCCTGGCTTTAGGAACGGGGGGTGTCGTTGACGACCCTGCCTTAGGGCCAGAAATGGTATTGGGTGTCAGTAAGTTAGGTGTTGGAATTAGGGCCGGTTTGGGGGAAGTAATGGTAGGAGGTGGCATTTGCACTGGCTTCCCAGAGGTAGCCGAAGCAGATGCTTGGGCGTAGGAAATGTTCGGTGTTGTGTACCGTGGAGCAGGCACCTGTGTTTTTGTTTTGGCTGAAGGGGCCGGTTTTGGGGTTTTATCCCCATCGACCTTCTTCTTTGCCTGGGCCTTGGATTTGGCGGCCTGCTTGTAAATGGCGCAGCCTCGATAGTTCGCGGTGTGGTTAGCCCCGCAGAGGATACACTTGAAGTGGTCTCGATCCTTTGTGCAGGTCTTGGAATCGTGGCCCTCGCACATTTAACGCACCGAGGAGTAGCCTTACAACAGCTTGTTGTATGACCTATCCTCTGGCAGTTGAAGCATTGCACAGGACCTGTGGGCTGCCTGTAAGCTTCCACTCGTACCCGCATGAAGCAAATACTGGTCAGCGCCATTGCTTCACGAGCGTCTTTTTCGGACGCTAGCTCCACAAGGAACATGGGCAGAGGCTCCTTGGTAAAGTGTCCCTTCATTTGGGACACTTTGAGGACCTCCATACCCCTGCTTTTAAGGTCGTTTCCGACCTCCGCTGTTTCGGTGGATTCATCCACCCCTCGAACTACTACTTTAAATGTCCTCGCATTTTCGAGGAATACGTGGTGGGGCACACCCTTCTCCCCAAGGTACCTCTGGAGGTTAACATAGTCTTCGTAGGTGCTGGTTTGGAGCTTCACTCCATCCTTCACCTTCGTTGCTAAATAAAAGTAAGGGTTGTATTTGGACTTGAATTCCTTACTAATGTCGATTAAGCGGTGGTGATCTGGGTAGATCGTGATTGCAGGGATTTTGGCCGCTGCCCCGGTAGATTTTATGTTTTTAGCTAAGTCTGTCATAGGCGAGTCCGTGACCATTTGTGGAGCTCTGTGAGCCACTGCGCTGGCAACAGCGCCGGCAGTCTTCACAGTGTCCACGGTCTTTCGTTTCGCCGTGGTTTCGGTACCGGAGTCGGACTGGCGAGTCTGCTTCTTCCTCTTCCTCCTTACGACAGGCCGATACCCGGCATCATCGTTGGCGGATTCAGCAGCAGAACCCTCCGTCATAATGTAGTCAGTGCCTAGCTCTGATTGGGAGTAGGTGCTGAGAGGAGTTGCTGGTCGAGATGGACCGTCGGAGGGCCCGCCAAGCGCCGCCGCCATAGCCGCGGAAGACGTCCTCGCAGGTCCGTACACCCTCAAGGGGGTGGACTTACCCTGAGAGGAACTTGTCCCCATTGACTCAGCCCCGTCGCTTGGGGTCCCGCGTTGTGCCTCTCTATTCGATATTGCAGGAAAGGTGTAGGGATAGCAAGTCGGCCCGCAGGGCCGGCTTGTATGTAGAAAGTGGGTTACTGCAGGTACAGGTTGTCAGGTTTTAGTCTAAAAAAAGTAACCTAAAGAGTTTTGTCACGGTTGTAAGTCTTTACGCTAGCCTAGTTCTAAAATCTAAACGTCTAGCCTATTTAAATTTATAATCTTATGCTATCACTTGTTTTTAATTAAAAACTAACACAACACAATTCACAGTAACACTTAAATTTAGCTCTGTTCAAAAGTTCAATAAACTTAAATGCCTATATTCGGAACAATGGAACACACGTGCACTGAACACAAAGGAACTATGCCGCGCCTTTTTCGACAAAGCATATTACAAAATATTTGCTTGAAGATATATGCACACGATCTAGCGGCATTCGGATGAACTATGTCGAGGAAATGCGGCATAAACAGAATAAATATGATTTGGCCATTGGCGTGACGTGGGTTTTTCAGAATTAAGCTCGTGTCGCGTATAGTCGTCACAAACCAGAAAGGGGCTAGACAAAGTTTCAAAAGCTCAAAAGCTTTGACATCAAAAAAATGGAAGAAAATTTTAGAGACACGCAGTCATTAATAAACTTTTAAAACTAAGTCATCGGACAGACTATTCTCTTTATGAATAAATAATGGGAAATTAGTTTTAAATAGGCTATCTGGGTAATTCAATAAAAAGTGTATAGTTGCAATAACATCCTTTAATCTTTCCTAAAGTGAAAGAACTAATTCCCGAAATTCATTACATTTTACATTAAAGTAACTCTAATAACAAGTAATATATTCAATTTAAAGTCAACTGCAATTTAGAACAACAACTTTTATTCTAGCTAATTTTTTATTTAATAATTTTAATTAATATAAATCAAGTAACATAACCTATGCGGTAAAAAAAGACATATTAACTCATCCCAGAAGGCGAAGCAATGTAAGACAAATACTGCCTTTTGATTAGGATGTAGCTCCTCCCACTCCACCAACAGCAACTGTCAACATTGTGAATCGTTGAAACATTGTGAAACATGAGTAGGTTTTGGGTTGAATGAAAATACAAAACCACCTAGTTTTTTTCTTTATTAAATCTTGAGGATTTTTTAAAAATAGATATATATGTATTACGTAATTAATTTTTTGTAAAGGGGTGGAGTCACGTTTTATTAGTTTAGAGAAAACTGGTATTTTGGTATTTGTTAATATTGAACATATTATATTTTTCACATTATATTATAATATGCTATAGGTACCTATACGCGTATTATAGGTATGGCAGTTGTTTAATTACGTAGTTCAATTTCCCAATAAAGTAGGTAAGTACTTATTTGATTTGAAGGTCTTACTTACCAAAGTAATTTATAAAATACCTATCTTGTTAGCTAAATATTAATACGTTTACCAAATGATATAGTTAAAATCATTAACATTTGATGTTTACCTACATATTATAATATTTTAACATGAATTAAATGTTCCAATTTTTAACTATAGACTAATAATATAAACATTGCATTTATTTGAGGCCCATGTAATTTATTTTGAGGCTTGCATGTCTGAGGCCGGAATATTTTTTTCTAAAGGCTCTACAAATTTGACAGTAGGTGTTAGTGGAGTGGGAGGAGCTACAGACCAATCAAAAGGCACTATTTGCCTTACATTCGTTTGCCGTCAGGGATCAGTTAATATGCGTAAAAAAACTGTTTTATAACATAACCTACAACATATAATCAGCTGTTTTAAGAAATCATATGTTATTATTTATAGCCAAGTGGAAAGAAAGTAACTATATTCCATACCTTGCCCCTTCTGTAAAGTTTTTTTCAGATATGAAACTAAAAATTAGTTATTCAATTTTATTGGAAAGTTATATTTGAATACAAAGTGTATTAACATCTAATTTTATCGACTAGTAGTTTAAAAAAAAATGTTTTTTTGAATCTATTTTATTAAATATATAACAACTTATATAAATAAATATATATTGGAGATTGTGAACTAAAAGTAGGAATTGAAAAGGTAAAATAGTTTATTTGTAATATTCAGAGGTTATTGTGGGATACACATTAAAATAAACTAAAGCTCACAGCATTGCAATCGGATATTCAAGGACTCTGAGCGAGTAGAGCATTTCTAAACGCACACGAGGATAAAGCGATAGCATTACATTTTGAGGATACCACTCGAACAATATGGAAAGGGATGAGAGCATCCTCGGATATTCCTTGAGAATACACAGTCGCATATATATATTTACAATAAGAACATTGTAAGCTTTATAAATCACACTTTCAAATTAACGAATATATATGCAAGTTGGGCATTGACTTTTGACAATTAACTTTGGACGCGTGCTTGGTACAAGTGGTTGAAGGAGAAATTAGCTGGAAGCGTAATCCACTTATATTCATTTCGTGCAAGAAAGCGAACTGCCTTAAATTTCTCACCTTGTTTTATTCATAAAATAGCATGTTTTGGACTCTTTCACCGTGGGCGAAGGCTTTAATCGTTCAACACTCACGAATGTTTTAGTGAAATTAAAATATAAAGTATAAATTTGAATTACATCTATAAGAAATACTCTAATAATTATAAATTGAATGTATTCATGAATATACGTGTTTTATTACATAAAAAATCAATGCTTGTCAATAGAACTCTTGGAGTAAAATACGTGAACTATATTCAAGCTTAAAATATTATATATATAAAGAACTATATATGATGATGTTGGTACTGTTAGCCAAAGAAAAGCTTTGAATTGTAAATTAAATTATAATTCTTGTATTTTTATTTTGACTTAGCTCTTTATATATATATATATATATATATATATATATATATATATATATATATATATATATATATATATATATATATATAATACCCTATAGAGAATTTATTATACGCGAATAATATTAGAGCGAAATATATAGTATATAATTATTTTATAGTTTAAGCTTTATAATAATCTAAACGTATTTCTACATAATATTTCTAAAGATACTTGAAATTTATAAATGTACGTATTATATACGGAACTGTTTGTCGTTCATGCAATACTTAAAACCCTTTTCAAGAAACTGTAATCGATTGTTTGGAAATCTACTAAAACGTATGAGTACAATAACGACAATTTTAAAAGCAATTCCTTGAAACTATTCAATGACAGTTGATCATGAAGGGAACTACATCTTAGTAGACGAGTTATCTTAGGTAAAGCTATACCTATGTTTCCATAAGAGTAAAAATGAATATTTGTTTGTTAAAAAATGCTACTCGTAATTTGCTATTAATACCATTCTAATGCCAAGAGTGAAAACCATCAGAACGTCAGAATAAAAACAAAGTGAGTTTATATGTGCATTCAATAAGTTTCTGTAGAAGTCGATATAAAGGTTCAAAAATTTTGGTTGTCCCACTCGGAAGAGTTCTGACCGAAGTGAAATCGTTTAAAACCACTTCTACAAAAATTTTGAATTACGAAAACATTTAATTTTTGTAATGAGAAATTACCTAAACAATTGTTATCAGTCGCTCCTAATAATGTTTGCATTTAAAAATTAGCTTAAAAATACATAGCCCAATATTATCTTTATGTCTAGTTATTTGTATTAGGATTTATCAAAATTTACATAAGATATTATATTTGTTAGCTGGTGAAAAGTATTTGATAATAACATTTTTCTTTAGCAATGTTCAATAAATAATATAACATAACCAACGTGTTAAAACAGTTATTTTATAACATAACGTATAATATAGAGTCAGCTGATATATAAAATTCGATGATACGTAATTGTATGTTTATGTCCTTGGAGTAAGGTTTTGTAGGCGTCAATATAAAAGTGGAAAACTATTTTTTCGTTTTATCTCTGTAACTTGAAGCCAAACTTAAGTAACTGAGGGTGTAGATTGGGCAAACTAGTAGAATAAACCCTTGAAGCGATGTTCTTTATCGAGATTAGTAAAACTTCTTGAGATGTAACGTTGGGACAGACACCTAATTCCACTTCATGAGACTGTATCCAGGCCCACGGATCAAGTTCATGGAATTGCAAAACAAATTGAAAACCTGCTCGAGATTAAATTTATTTAATAAGGTCGATTCATAATCGAGTCATATTTGATTCTATTGTCATTCATTGATTTAGTTACATCTCCGAGTCAGTTGAATCGTGGATCCCGATCGGAATTCTCATTAAACGTTTTCTATCCCACCTGACTATAATATAAAATTCCTCTCTGTCAGGGTTTGCAATGTCTGGGTAATATTTGTAGGCGCAGGCTAAGCGTAATGATAGGCTGGCGCAAACTCCGAGGAATACGCGGGAAGCGAAACAACCCTAATACATAATACATAAATATTGACTAATATTCTTAGGATCTGCGACTCCTCCTTAATTTGTCGAGGGTTGATGCAATAGGTGAAACTGCAAAGTGATGCTAAGCGACATATTTATTGTATTAGAAAGACTGAGTTTTTCATAACTCCGGAAAGAAAACAAAAAATATTTGGTAGAACGAAAAAAACTAATCATAAAGAAGTAATATAAAATACATATAAAGTAGATTCCTAGTTAGATCAGACTTTTTATTTTTATTTTAGGAACGTTTTATTAAACAATTACAATTAAAACTATTCCCCTTCTACGAATTCAACTTGTGACTCCTGCCTGGGGGACTAGCATCAGTCGCGAGTGGAGGGGGCATAGAACTACGATTCATGGTACCAACCTGGAAGAGGCTTTTGCACTCACATTACTGCTCGCTTGGAACAATGCTCCTTTCTTGTGACGAAACCTACTCCAAACGGACACTACTGGTTCGACCGATCCGAGAACTATTTGGGATCTTCAGAACAACCTGGTTATTTCCTGTCTCGTTAGTTTGGACGTATTCAATCTCAGGTTGGGTATAACTCATCCCGTGAGAGATTGAGAGCTTACGCAGAAGGCAAACTGCACCGTAACAAAGCTTCAGTTATTGAAAAAAGTTTTGAATGTTAAAAAACTAGGACGTTTTCATAATACTTTATATATACAGTTCTTTTTTGAAATGTTACTCAAAAGGAAAGACATAGCCAAAGCCAACCGGTTTATCACAAGTTCTATAATGTATGGTCTTTAAAGAATATACTGATGCGTAAAGAAAGCTGAACAGAGAGCAGGAACGTATTCATAGTGCAAATTTAGTAACTTATAAGCTTTGAAATATCTAATATTGCTTCGCCAGTATAAGGTTTTGCAAGAAAAACAAATAAATGTTTTTGTAATAGGAGACAAAAGTAATCCATTGAGAACATAATGGGTTGATAAAAAAAAAGTAATTTTTATCTATTTGCTACAATACGTACGAAATTTGACCTAATTTGTTTTCAAACAATTTTCTATGATAAAAACATTTTTAGTTTCGTTGGAAGTAGGTTATTTTGTAAGGTTAACAAAATAAATTTTTCATACACTTTCATTGAATGTTTTTCTTGGCAAAACCACAATTTTTATTATCACCGTCATTCAATGGTAGCTACTCTGGTAAAAGAATTGGGAAAATAAAAAAATACACAATCCTAAGAATTACTTTCTTTTGAGAGAATTTATACAGAAATCTGTTACGTTAACTAACCCAAATATTTATCCGATGCGATCTATTACTTAGCTACTTTTATATCAAAATTATACACTAATGAATTCAAGTGTTTAACAACTCACGTCATCACTAAACACGGGCAAAGAATAAACTAGCACAGCAGCTTCACAAACAAATATTCCTGGGTAGAAACAAAATTGTTTTTGATCCCTAAAGAATAACCACAACTCTCTTTTTGTACTTTAGCCACGTCCGTGTTTTATTGCATCTGAATTCCTGCGCACAATGGCACAGCTGTCAACAGTCCCTTCTTTATTGAGAAAATTACGAGAATAAAGGGACCCGTATTCTCTGGGCCGACATTAAGGGGAAACAACTACTGAACGTTTTCCGTTACTCAAAATAAGAACGACCGGCACTGGTTCCGCTTTAGAAATGACCGTCTGAGGGACGTTTCAGAAGATTGAACAAAGCCTAAGAACAAACACCATTTTGCTTATTATACTACATTTTATTATAAGGTTTTGTGAGAACACTCAATGACGTCACTGAAATCGATTGTATTAGTTACGTCTTTCCAGTGAGATCACGTACTGTATAGTACGTCATTGCATCATAGCCCGTGGAATGGTTGAAAACTTAGCCGTAGTTCAAACTTTCAGCATTTCGCCATTTTCTACAATATATGGACATGTGTTAGCTTCACGGTGGTCACGAGCCATGTGACCAACGGGACAGAGCATTAAAGACAGCTATCTGCTCGGCAAAATACTAATATATATATATATATATATATATATATATATATATATATATATATATATATATATACATATGTATGTATATTTTTATAAGTTTCGTTAAGCCCATGGAGTGGTATATACCTACGTCTCCTACTCGTTTAATCTTCAGTATTTGGAATTTTTTAGTTCGAATCATTCTTATTTTTACCACCCAGCTAAATTTATATAAAACCCTTGCACGTTACGTAAGGAATTCATAACAGTTATAATAATATCAGTATTTGGTCTATATGGTTCTGAAATCTGTTTCATAGATATTGCTTAAGAAATTTAACGCTATTTTGTGTAAACCATAAGGCAGAATTTATACAACCAGCTGGACGTTGAAGTAAAATGGAGGAAACAACATAAAACCATCGTCGTTGAATAGAAAAATTACCAAATTGGTGGATATGATTAGTAAGCAATCAAAGAAGAAGTATACAAACATAGCAAGGAACTGGTGAATGGAAAATAATTTTTAGAAACAAACACTTAGACCAAAATTAGTAGTTCTAAGAGTAGGAACGCATAAAGTGACGTCACTTCCCGCGTAAAACCTGGAGGCTGTTGAGATAATGAAGTTGACTGTGAGGGGTTTTAAGCACGGTTCCAAAGCTTACTTGATACCGTGAAAGCGTTTATAAGGTTACGAAAGACCCCTCTAAAGGCAGAACACAACGTAGAAGCGAAACGCATTATTCACTGCGCTCTAGCGGGCATTACGGTAATGAACATACAAGGCACAGTAATCAAATACAATGGATCATATCACATTACGCGGACAATAGTTCCGTCAGAATATTTAATTACAACTTTCGACGCACAACTGATATTGAATGATTGCCAAGAGCTAACGAAGGGGTAGACCGATTAGTCCGTGGTTTTGTGACGTAATGACAGGCACCCACAAAACGCGAGTAAAAATCCCCCCCCAAGGGCTTTCATTATAGGATATCGTCAGTATTTTGATTCATTTCATAATTTTAAAGAGTTTTCTGAATTAAAATAAATAAAATCAGAAAATAACTTAACCATATGTTAAAATATTAAATGGTAAACGACAAAATAACTCAGAACAATGCGTAGACAAATCGGGAGTATAAAACTTCTGGAGAAAACGTCAGGTAAGAAAGTAAATTTGCAACACATTTTTTCTACCCGAGACATTTCCAAGAAGGTCTACAGAAGAAACCTAACTCGGTTTAAATAAAATCGAATTTGTCTTTACTTCAAGGTAACAAAACATGCACTAAAACTTCAACAATAGAAAAGAAATAGGAATTGCACCAAAACATATGTTTCAGAGTACAATTGAGGTTAAATAACCTTATTGAAGGTACGATAAGCGTTGATGAAATCTTGAATATAAATAAAATGAAGAATAAATTTTAAAAAAAAACATATAAGGTTCAAACAAATCCTGTTAGTGGGTGAACAGTATGGGTTGACGTTAACCTTCAAGGTTAAAGTAATCCCCAATAATCAGTGCATTTCTTACCATGTACTTTACCACATGTAAGAAATAGGTAAAGAAAATTTTAAAATTTAAAAATCGAAATTAGCGTAACAATATTCTACGTTTATAAAAATAAAAATTTAATACTTAAGGTTAAAATCGAACTTCCTGTGTGCTATGTCGTTTCCGTTACACGTATAGAATTCATTTTAAAATTTTGTGTTATTATACAAATTGATATTGCAATTTTGTGTGCTCGGTTTATATAATTTGTTGCGAAATTATACACCACGCTCACTTTACAGCTTAATTGACAGTTGGAGTGATTCGGAAACATTGACGGTGGAGGAGGAGATGTATATACAGAAATTTGTCATATTACGGATTTTTCCTTTAAATACGATCATATAGGTTTTTTTGAAATTTTATTTATTTGTACTTAACTGAAGTGAATAGATTTATTTTTCATTTGGTTTTTATTTGGTGTTGTCTTTTTGAAACTTTAATATGCTTATAGTGTTTGGTAATGCGGGAAATTTCATTAGTAAAGCACGTCTATCGTGTTATTTTACTATGATTTGTAGACTAATGCTGTTAAGCTAATTGATAAACCCTTTAAACTAAATCTAGTTTGTAAGTCTGAGCGTTTATAGCATGAGAACTTGGCGACAGCTTTACAATTTATAATATACACTCAATATATCAAAGCTAAATGAACACGACTTGTAAAATGACTCCACTTAACATGTGTAAAGAATTATACATCATTAGCTATAAAACTGTAAAAAATTAAAAGAGAATATTTCAAAACAATTTTGTTTTTAGTGTCTCAATTGCTGTCATAAAAATTAACGCTATCATTATGGTTAAAGGCAACACTCTTCATATGGGTTTGGAAATCTCCATAAAGTCTAAGACACTTACGGTTTTCACCCTATTAACTTTCTTTTCAACTCTCGCAACTATTTACACCACAAAGAGCTAAAATGACATTGCCATTGTAAAAGTCCGTTCATCGATATGTCGTACACTTTAATAGTAAATATTTCCATTTAACAAAAACACTTTGTAAAAGTAAGGATTTTATAAATACGAGATTGTTTTTATTGTTACAGTTTGGAAGGTGATAGGTTTTACAAAGGGGGTGGTTTATAAAGCCTTTTTTTCGTGCAATAAGGTTAGGTGACATTTCGCTTGTTTATGTTCGAAATATACCCAGAGTATGATGGTTAACGTTTGAAATGAGATCATTGAATTTTATCTTTAATAGTCCGTAAATATTAGGTTTTACCGGACAATCTTAAAATGTACCAATATACGGGCCGTTATAGTAAATTGTTAACGTTTTTACAATACTATTTTGTTACATTTAGTGTCCGTGCTTTGGAGTTACGTCATACATACGTAACGGGGCAAGGTATGCAATATAGAGGCTAGAGTGTAATAAACGCAGCGAAATGGAACGGGGCTTCAGTATTCCATTAATTTCAAACTAATCTGCGTGTTTGATCCTTGAACCGTTCCTTGGTATGTATTCGGAATACCTAACGCATAATTAATAGTTTGTATTGGTTCTGATTTAAACCTCATCCTAATGTTCTCAGTCTAATTTAGGAAAAATAGAATTTAAGCAAGAATTAACAAAACATAAATTTATTATTTATGTACGTAATAGGAGCTTCAGATTCTGAAGATATAAATCTGCAAAATAAGAGACCCTAAATAGTGAGTTGACAATGAATCAACATTAACAATGATAACCTCAAATATTAACAATGGATGACAATGCTAAAACATACTTTAAAGCTTTTCTTTAAACTAGCACAACAAGTTGTTACAAATCTAGAAAATTAAAGAGGATTCACTGTTATTAAAGAAGAGGCCTACTCACTGATATTAATGTTTACTCACTGACATAAAAGACTACTCACTGACTTTAAAGGCGACTCACTTATATTTACGTTTACTCACTGACATTATTATTTACTCACTGACATGAAAGACTACTCACTGTCATTAAAGACTAGACCTACTCACTGATATTAGTGTGTACTCACTGACTATAACGTGTAGGCCTACTCCTATAATGCTAGTGTGTACTCACTGACAGAATAACTACTCACTGACTATAACGTGTAGGCCTACTTACTGATAATAGTGTTAACTCACTGACATAAAAGACTACTCACTGACAATAAATTGTAGGCCTACTTACTGATATTAATGTTTACTCACTGACATAAACGACTACTCACTGACAATAAAGTACAGGCCTACACACTGATATTGATGTTTACTCACTGACATGAAAGATTACTTGTACATGAAGAGTACTCCTTGTAATCAAAGAGTTAAAACTGACTTGAAAGACTCCTGACTGATATTAAAGAGAACTAACTGACATTAATGCCTACTCATTGCTGACACGTACACGCATACAAACACACACAAACACACGCAAATATATATATAAACCAACAAATATGTATATTAAACCAACATAGGTTATTAAAATACAAGGATATTATTTATATATATTCGAATCTTTCGTTAGTAAACAGTACCAGGAATGAAAAATACAATAATGCAAGATATAGGTCTAAAACATCTGTTAAACTATAAATATAATTGTTGCTAAATTTATACAAACTGCCGAGTTTATTTTGTTACTGTAACTTTGTAGACATTGAATATAGTATCAAATTTAAAATGTATTTGTACTTTTCTTTTATTAATTTGTTATTATTACTGTATTTATATGTTTTTACATATTAGAAAATTATATTAACAAATTTATATATATATAATATTGTTTTCTTGTTTAATAATTTAAAACAACACAGGTTATTCAAATACAAGAATATTTATTATTTTATATCCAAAGCTTTTCGTTGGCAAACAGTACCAACATCATCATGATGATGTTGGTACTGTTTGCCAACGAAAAGCTTTGGATATAAAATAATAAATATTCTTGTATTTGAATAACCTGTGTTGTTTTAATATATATATATTTATATTTAACAAATTAATAGAAGAACAAATACTAATGCATTATAAATTTGATACTATATTCAATGTCTATAATGTTACAGCAACAAAATAAACAGGGCAATTTGTATATATTTAGCAACAATTCTATTTATAGTTTACCAGATGTTTTAGGCCTATGTCTTGCATTATTTTCATTCCTGATGATGTTTGGACTGTTTACGAACGAAAAGTTTTCAATATAAATAAATAATATTGTTGTATTTGAATAACCTATGTTGGTGTAAATCATTAAACAAGAAAACATATGTATGTATATATATATATATATATATATATATATAAATATATATATATATAATATATATATATATATATATATATATATATATATATATATATATATATATATATATATATAATACAACTAAAGTTATTCAAATACAAGAATATTTAATAATTTATAGTCAAAGCTTTTAGTTGGTAAACAGTAACATCATCAGGAATGAATAATAATACAATAATGCAACATCATATTGTAATATTATGCGTTATTGTATTATTCATTCCTGATCATGTTTGTACTGTTTACCAACAAAAAGCTTTGAATATAAATTAATAAATATTCTTGTATTTGAATAACCTCTGTTGTTTTAGAATATTAAACAAGAAAACATATTATATATATATATATATATATATATATATATATATATATATAATTATATTCGTTAATAAAATACTTTTTGATTCATCTACTCAAGTTCAAATACTTTTTTTTAATTTTTAATGAATGCACTTGATGTTAATACAGTTTTTGTTTCAAATATTGATTCAATAATTTAATTTAATAAATTAATTTTACCTTTATATGAGAGAAAAACTTTTCACAAAAGGAATAGCGTACGTAGTATAGATACGTCGTCGCATTTGTCTTAAAATTTGTGATAACCTATGATCTTATGAAATAGCTGATTTAATGCCATAGGTTGTGTGGGAACAGCAGTTTTAATATATAAGTTATGGTACCTTATTTGTTGTGGTTCTATATATTTATTACGAGTTACTCAAATAAAATTGTATTATGTTGGCCGAAGTAGGAATTTACTTTGAAATTTTGTTTTTTATATTACTTGTTGAACATACCAAATTAGCAAAACCAAATTATTATTTTGGAAAAAGTATTACTGAATATCTGAAAAATCGCTTGCGTTTTCTTTGCGTTGTTAATGCTTTGATAGCGTCTAAGACGACCGGAATTTAGCATTTTATATGTCTGTACATTTACGCAATATTACCTTCATGAGAAAGTTAAAGAACAGAAATCACTAAGAATCTCTTTCAGTCATATAAATGCTTGAGTTTAACTTTGTATACCCGCAAAGGTATTCTTCAGTTATTCGATGTGTGCGTCTTTTATAAAACTTTTACCAAAATCTTTAGAATCGATTTTAGTAGATTTTTATTACATAATATAATTATTATTTGATTTTAAAAAAAAAGTTCTTACCTTGAGCCAGGTGGTGGAAGGAAACAACCTCCTTGAATTTATCAAATTTACTTAACATTTTCTCAATTTTACTGGAGATAAGTCCTGCCCCAACTTTTCCCTCAAAAACACATACGACTTTATTTCTTCTTTAGAGTTTCAGAGTAAATAATTCAGTCTACATTGCATCTGCCACTCTATTTATTATCCAGTTAATTAATACGTCGTATCACTGTATTTGACGTGTAACCTGGTTACACGTAATTAGGTCATTACGTCATATATTTATCTGCTAAACTCATCTGTTAGTCATATCTGTGGTGAATTTATAATTTATGTCGTGCAGTTTTTACGTTGCGCTGCTTGAGGCTTTTAAAACTATTTCTATTGACATATCCAGGGAAAACACTTCTAATTACTTTTATTGTCAGCAGACCTATATAGATCAGTGCATTGTTCAATAACTAAGTCACGGACATAAAAGTAAATGTACAGAATTAAACCATACAAACTACTCCTAGCTAATCAAGATAACGCAAACTTAGATTTAAACAAAGTTATGTCTCAAAGTTTCACTCTTAGAAACAATAAACTTTGAAAGTTTGTGAGTAATTTAGTTTCAACCAAGATTCACTTCCCAGGAAACATGTCTTGTTTCATGTAAAGTAAATGTTCTGGTTGAGCAGAAACAAAGTTTGTCTAGCAATGAAAGTCGGTTTTAGTCAATATTTAAACTGGTAATATCTCCGTTAGAGACAAGAATAATAGCAGAAGTAACACAGCTAAAACAATCCTAATCTCCCATCAATTATTTTGTCGTCAATCGTTGTTGCGAGTGACTTCATCGGTCAGAATTACACCCTACTTGGTCGTATAATTTTTCAAGTATCTACGTATATAGGCCTACTAGTATACTTAAACGATTTACTATACATAAGAATTATTTACGTAAATTTACGTCAACTTTAGCTGAACTTGATTTAGAATTTATAATCGTAATAGCTGGTCATGAAGATAAAACTCGATTACAATAGTCGTTTAAAAATTACAAGAACTGAATTTAATTCCACTTAGATGTAATCGATTCTCCACCTCTTTAATGTTTTCCTATGAAATTAATTTATGAATTCTAACCATGTACTTATGGGCATTGAAGGACAAGTATAACCACAACCAAATATATATATATATATATATATATATATATATATATATATATATATATATATATATATGAAATCATTTGGCAACAATGTTAGTAAATACATTTTTACCAGTTTTTCAGACTTGAACGTAAAAAAATAACCCAGTTCTCATCATACTCAATACAAAACCATATGAAACCATTTGGCAACAATGTTACTAAATACATTTTTACCAGTATTTCAGACATGAACGTAAAAAAATAACCCAGTTCTTATCATACTCATTAGAAAACCATATGAAATCATTTCGCAACAATGTTACTAAATACATTTTTACCAGTAATTCAGACACGAACGTAAAAAATAACCCAGTTGTTATCATACTCATTAGAAAACCATATGAAATCATTTCGCAACAATGTTACTAAATACATTTTTACCAGTAATTCAGACACGAACGTAAAAAATAACCCAGTTCTTATCATACTCAATAAAAAACCATATTAAATCATTTCGCAACAATGTTACTAAATACATTTTTACCAGTATTTCAGACTTGAACGTAAAAAAATAACCCAGTTCTTATCATACTCAATACAAAACCATATGAAATCATTTCGCAACAATGTTACTAAATACATTTTTACCAGTATTTCAGACTTGAACGTAAAAAAATAACCCAGTTTTTATCATACTCAATACAAAACCATATGAAATCATTTCGCAACAATGTTACTAAATACATTTTTACCAGTATTTCAGACTTGAACGTAAAAAAATAACCCAGTTCTCATCATACTCAATACAAAACCATATGAAATCATTTCGCAACAATGTTACTAAATACATTTTTACCAGTATTTCAGACTTGAACGTAAAACAATAACCCAGTTCTTGTCATACTCAATACAAAACCATATGAAATCATTTCGCAACAATGTTACTAAATACATTTTTACCAGTATTTCAGACTTGAACGTAAAAAAATAACCCAGTTCTTATCATACTCATTAGAAAACCATATTAAATCATTTCGAAACAATGTTTTTAAATACATTTTTACCAGTAATTCAGACACGAACGTAAAAAATAACCCAGTTCTTATCATACTCAATACAAAACCATATTAAATCATTTCGCAACAATGTTACTAAATACATTTTTACCAGTATTTCAGACACGAACGTAAAAAATAACCCAGTTGTTATCATACTCATTAGAAAACCATATGAAATCATTTCGCAACAATGTTACTAAATACATTTTTACCAGTAATTCAGACACGAACGTAAAAAATAACCCAGTTCTTATCATACTCAATAAAAAACCATATTAAATCATTTCGCAACAATGTTACTAAATACATTTTTACCAGTATTTCAGACTTGAACGTAAAAAAATAACCCAGTTCTTATCATACTCAATACAAAACCATATGAAATCATTTCGCAACAATGTTACTAAATACATTTTTACCAGTATTTCAGACTTGAACGTAAAAAAATAACCCAGTTTTTATCATACTCAATACAAAACCATATGAAATCATTTCGCAACAATGTTACTAAATACATTTTTACCAGTATTTCAGACTTGAACGTAAAAAAATAACCCAGTTCTCATCATACTCAATACAAAACCATATGAAATCATTTCGCAACAATGTTACTAAATACATTTTTACCAGTATTTCAGACTTGAACGTAAAACAATAACCCAGTTCTTGTCATACTCAATACAAAACCATATGAAATCATTTCGCAACAATGTTACTAAATACATTTTTACCAGTATTTCAGACTTGAACGTAAAAAAATAACCCAGTTCTTATCATACTCATTAGAAAACCATATTAAATCATTTCGAAACAATGTTTTTAAATACATTTTTACCAGTAATTCAGACACGAACGTAAAAAATAACCCAGTTCTTATCATACTCAATACAAAACCATATTAAATCATTTCGCAACAATGTTACTAAATACATTTTTACCAGTATTTCAGACTTGAACGTAAAAAAATAACCCAGTTCTTATCATACTCAATACAAAACCATATGAAATCATTTCGCAACAATGTTACTAAATACATTTTTACCAGTATTTCAGACTTGAACGTAAAAAAATAACCCAGTTCTTATCATACTCAATACAAAACCATATGAAATCATTTCGCAACAATGTTACTAAATACATTTTTACCAGTATTTCAGACTTGAACGTAAAAAAATAACCCAGTTCTTGTCATACTCAATACAAAACCATATGAAATCATTTTGCAACAATGTTACTAAATACATTTTTACCAGTATTTCAGACTTGAACGTAAAAAAATAACCCAGTTCTTATCATACTCATTAGAAAACCATATTAAATCATTTCGCAACAATGTTACTAAATACATTTTTACCAGTAATTCAGACACGAACGTAAAAAATAACCCAGTTCTTATCATACTCAATACAAAACCATATTAAATCATTTCGCAACAATGTTACTAAATACATTTTTACCAGTATTTCAGACTTGAACGTAAAAAAATAACCCAGTTCTTATCATACGCAATACAAAACCATATGAAATCATTTCGCAACAATGTTACTAAATACATTTTTACCAGTATTTCAGACTTGAACGTAAAAAAATAACCCAGTTCTTATCATACTCAATACAAAACCATATGAAATCATTTCGCAACAATGTTACTAAATACATTTTTACCAGTATTTCAGACTTGAACGTAAAAAAATAACCCAGTTCTTATCATACTCAATACAAAACCATATGAAATCATTTCGCAACAATGTTACTAAATACATTTTTACCAGTATTTCAGACTTGAACGTAAAAAAATAACCCAGTTTTTATCATACTCAATACAAAACCATAAGAAATCATTTCGCAACAATGTTACTAAATACATTTTTACCAGTAATTCAGACACGAACGTAAAAAATAACCCAGTTCTTATCATACTCAATACAAAACCATATGAAATCATTTTGCAACAATGTTACTAAATACATTTTTACCAGTATTTCAGACTTGAACGTAAAAAAATAACCCAGTTCTTATCATACTCAATACAAAACCATATGAAATCATTTCGCAACAATGTTACTAAATACATTTTTACCAGTATTTCAGACTTGAACGTAAAAAAATAACCCAGTTCTTATCGTACTCAATACAAAACCATTGAGTATAGTTATACATCTTTACCCTAAAATAATGCGTTAACACTCAAACAATAGAATCCATATTTATTATAGTTAAATATTTTAGTAAGATTTATATTATCACTAAAACTCGGAGGGACCTTATCGGTGTAGAGCACTTAGCTGTAGCCTTTGTACTCTCTTCCCATCCCTACCACAGGACTAGCTAAGTGGATACCTACCTCTTTGCAGAAATCAAGTACCCACCTGAAGATTTATATTATGAATTATTATATTTATTAACTTATAAGTTAAGGCAGTTTTCAATTCTATGACTATCAAATATTGTACAGCAAGTAAAGTAATACAACTTATGCGTCGTAAAGGATGTTATCCAAACTAACTTAAACACATACAAATTGTTGTATGAAATTCTATTTCCACTTTAATCAAGCATCAGCTGTACGTCATAGCGTGTTTACCACCGTCTATTGATTATTAGTTGCATCTATATTAGTAATTCTTAATTTCATTGTAAGGGACTGAATGTTCGGCCGGAAAAATAGGCGGTAGCATTTTTATTGTTTTTATATTATATATTTTTTTAAATATCGACATAGGCCTTCAATTGAGCTACACATATGCAAGAACCTTCCCAGGAGTGTATTCAATAGCTTCCTACATTTTAATGTCGATCAGATGAATGGTTCAGGAAAGGATAAGAGACTTACAGAAAAATACTTATTTTTATTTATGTAGGTAGTTATTATATTTTTCTTAGTTAAAATATTTGACTGAATTAGAAAAATACTAGAAACTTGTTACAAGGTGAACTACCATTAGAAATGAGATATCTTCTCGTAAAAGTGTTCCTTTTTACAAATTATAGTATAGCTACTTAAGGGAACAATATTTAGCCGTTACAATATTAGCTAACATAGGTCACAACCAATCCCACGCTCCCAATACTTATTTGTTATATATTCGCAACCAACTCGCTCTCCACGAGAGGTACCTCTCTTGCTTGCCAATCCCATAATACCAATACTTCTTTCTTACATATTTCCAATTAACTCTCTCTTACCACCAGAGATATCTCTCGTGCTTGCTAATCCCATAATACCAATACTTCTTTCTTACATATTCGCTATCAACTCGCACTTACGACCATAGATAACTCTCTTGCTTGCCAATCCCATGATACCATTACTTCTTTCTTACATATTCGCTATCAACTCGCTCTTACCACCAGAGATATCTCTCTTGCTTGCCAATCTCATGATAGTATTACTTCTTTCTTACATATTGGCAATCAATTCTATCTTACCACCAGAGATATCTATCTTGCTTGCCAATCGCATGATACCATTACGTCTTTCTTACATATTCGCTATCAACTCGCTCTTACCACCAGAGATATCTCTCTTGCTTGCCAATCCCATGATACCATTACTTCTTTCTTACATATTCGCTATCAACTCGCTCTTACCACCAGAGATATCTCTCTTGCTTGCCAATCTCATGATACTATTACTTCTTTCTTACATACGCGCAATCAATTCTATCTTACCACCAGAGATATCTCTCTTGTTTGCCAATCGCATGATACCATTACTTCTTTCTTACATATTCGCAATCAACTTTCTCTTACCACCAGAGATATCTCTCTTGCTTGCCAATCCCATAATACCAAAACTTTTTTCTTACATATTCGAAATCAACTCTCTCTTACCACCAGAGATATCTCTCTTGCTTGCAAATCCCATAATACCAATACTTTTTCTTACATATTCGCTATTAACTCGCTCTTACCACCAGAGATATCTCTCTTGCTTGCCAATCCCATAATACCAACACTTTTTTCTTACATATTCGAAATCAACTCTCTCTTACCACCAGAGATATCTCTCTTGCTTGCCAATCCCATAATACCAATACTTTTTTCTTACATATTCGAAATCAACTCTCTCTTACCACCAGAGATATCTGTCTTGCTTGCCAATCCCATAATACCAACACTTTTTTCTTACATATTCGAAATCAACTCTCTCTTACCACCAGAGATATCTCTCTTGCTTGCAAATCCCATAATACCAATACTTTTTTCTTACATATTCGAAATCAACTCTCTCTTACCACCAGAGATATCTCTCTTGCTTGCCAATCCCATAATACCAACACTTTTTTCTTACATATTCGAAATCAACTCTCTCTTACCACCGGAGATATCTCTCTTGCTTGCCAATCCCATAATACCAACACTTTTTTCTTACATATTCGAAATCAACTCTCTCTTACCACCAGAGATATCTCTCTTGCTTGCAAATCCCATAATACCAATACTTTTTTCTTACATATTCGAAATCAACTCTCTCTTACTACCAGAGATATCTCTCTTGCTTGCCAATCCCATAATACCAACACTTTTTTCTTACATATTCGAAATCAACTCTCTCTTACCACCAGAGATATCTCTCTTGCTTGCAAATCCCATAATACAAATACTTTTTTCTTACATATTCGAAATCAACTCTCTCTTACCACCAGAGATATCTCTCTTGCTTGCCAATCCCATAATACCAATACTTTTTTCTTACATATTCGAAATCAACTCTCTCTTACCACCAGAGATATCTCTCTTGCTTGCCAATCCCATAATACCAACACTTTTTTCTTACATATTCGAAATCAACTCTCTCTTACCACCAGAGTTATCTCTCTTGCTTGCAAATCCCATAATACCAATACTTTTTTCTTACATATTCGAAATCAACTCTCTCTTACCACCAGAGATATCTCTCTTGCTTGCCAATCCCATAATACCAACAATTTTTTCTTACATATTCGAAATCAACTCTCTCTTACCACCAGAGATATCTCTCTTGCTTGCAAATCCCATAATACCAATACTTTTTTCTTACATATTCGAAATCAACTCTCTCTCTTACCACCAGAGATATCTCTCTTGCTTGCCAATCCCATAATACCAACACTTTTTTCTTACATATTCGAAATCAACTCTCTCTTACCACCAGAGATATCTCTGTTGCTTGCAAATCCCATAATACAAATACTTTTTTCTTACATATTCGAAATCAACTCTCTCTTACCACCAGAGATATCTCTCTTGCTTGCCAATCCCATAATACCAACACTTTTTTCTTACATATTCGAAATCAACTCTCTCTTACCACCAGAGATATCTCTCTTGCTTGCCAATCCCATAATACCAATACTTTTTTCTTACATATTCGAAATCAACTCTCTCTTACCACCAGAGATATCTCTCTTGCTTGCCAATCCCATAATACCAACACTTTTTTCTTACATATTCGAAATCAACTCTCTCTTACCACCAGAGATATCTCTCTTGCTTGCAAATCCCATAATACCAATACTTTTTTCTTACATATTCGAAATCAACTCTCTCTTACCACCAGAGATATCTCTCTTGCTTGCCAATCCCATAATACCAACACTTTTTTCTTACATATTTGAAATCAACTCTCTCTTACCACCAGAGATATCTCTCTTGCTTGCAAATCCCATAATACAAATACTTTTTTCTTACATATTCGAAATCAACTCTCTCTTACCACCAGAGATATCTCTCTTGCTTGCCAATCCCATAATACCAACACTTTTTTTTTACATATTCGAAATCAACTCTCTCTTACCACCAGAGATATCTCTCTTGCTTGCCAATCCCATAATACCAAAACTTTTTTCTTACATATTCGAAATCAACTCTCTCTTACCACCAGAGATATCTCTCTTGCTTGCAAATCCCATAATACCAATACTTTTTCTTACATATTCGCTATTAACTCGCTCTTACCACCAGAGATATCTCTCTTGCTTGCCAATCCCGTAATACCAACACTTTTTTCTTACATATTCGAAATCAACTCTCTCTTACCACCAGAGATATCTCTCTTGCTTGCAAATCCCATAATACCAATACTTTTTCTTACATATTCGCTATTAACTCGCTCTTACCACCAGAGATATCTCTCTTGCTTGCCAGTCCCATAATACCAACACTTTTTTCTTACATATTCGAAATCAACTCTCTCTTACCACCAGAGATATCTCTCTTGATTGCAAATCCCATAATACCAATACTTTTACTTACATATTCGCTATCAACTCGCTCTTACCACCAGAGATATCTCTCTTGCTTGCCAATCCCATTATACCATTACTTCTTTCTTACATATTCGCAATCAACTCTCTCTCTCTCTTACCACAGGAGGTACCTCTCTTGCTTGCCAATCCCATAATACCATTACTTCTTTCTTACATATTCGCTATCAATTCGCTCTTAACACCAAAGATATCTCTCTTGCTTGCCAATCTCATGATACCATTACTTCTTTCTTACATATTCCCAATCAATTCTCTCTTACCACCAGAGCTATCTATCTTGCTTGCCAATCGCATGATACCATTACTTCTTTCTTACATATTCGCAGTCAACTCTCTCTCTCCTACCACGATAGGTATCTCTCTTGCTTGCCAATCCCATAATACCATTACTTCTTTCTTACATATTCGCTATCAACTCGATCTTACCACCAAAGATATCTCTCTTGCTTGCCAAGCTCATGATACCATTACTTTTTTTTTACATATTCGCAATCAACTCTCTCTTACCACCAGAGATATCTCTCTTGCTTGCCTATCCCATAATACCAATACTTTTTCTTACATATTCGCAATTAACTCTCTCTTACCACCAGAGATATCTCTCTTGCTTGCCAATCCCATAATACCAATACTTTTTTCTTACATATTTGCAATCAACTCTCTCTTACCACCAGAGATATCTCTCTTGCTTGCCAATCGCATGATACCATTACTTCTTTCTTACATATTCGCAATCAACTCTCTCTTACCACCAGAGATATCTATCTTGCTTGCCAATCGCATGATACCATTACTTCTTTCTTACATATTCGCAATCAACTCGCTCTTACCACTAGAGATATCTCTCTTCCTTGCCAATCCCATGATACCATTACTTCTTTCTTACATATTCGCAATCAACTCTCTCTCTCTTACCACGAGAGGTACCTCTCTTGCTTGCCAATCTCATGATACCATTACTTCTTTCTTACATATTCGCAATCAACTCTCTCTTACCACCAGAGATATCTATCTTGCTTGCCAATCCCATAATACCAATACCTTTTCTTACATATTCGCAATCAACTCTCTCTTACCACCAGAGATATCTCTCTCGCTTGCCAATCCCATAATACCAATTATTTTTTCTTACATATTTGCAATCAACTCTCCCTTAAAACCAGACATATCTCTCTTGCTTGCCAATCGCATGATACCATTACTTCTTTCTTACATATTCGCTATCAACTCGCTCTTAACACCAAAGATATCTCTCTTGCTTGCAAATCTCATGATATCATTACTTCTTTCTTACATATTCCCAATCAATTCTCTCTTACCATCAGAGATATCTGTCTTGCTTGCCAATCGCATGATACCATTACTTCTTTCTTACATATTCGCAGTCAACTCTCTCTCTCCTACCACGAGAGGTAACTCTCTTGCTTGCCAATCCCATAATACCATTACTTCTTTCTTACATATTCGCTATCAACTCGCTCTTACCACCAGAGATATCTTTCTTGCTTGCCAATCCCATAATACCAATACTTTTTTCTTACATATTCGCTATCAACTCTCTCTTACCACCAGAAATATCTCTCTTGCTTGCCAATCCCATAATACCAATACGTTTTCTTACATATTCGCAATCAACTCTCTCTTACCACTAGAGATATCTCTCTTCCTTGCCAATCCCATGATACCATTACTTCGTTCTTACATATTCGCAATCAACTCTCTCTCTTACCACGAGAGGTACCTCTTTTGCTTGCCAATCCCATAATACCATTACTTCTTTCTTATGTATTCGCTATCAACTCGCTCTTACCACAAGAGATATCTCTCTTGCTTGCCAATCCCATAACACCAATACTTTTTTCTTACATATTCGCAATCAACTCTCTCTTACCACCAGAGATATCTCTCTTGCTTGCCAATCGCATGATACCATTACTTATTTCTTACATACTCGCAATCAACTCTCTCTTACCACCAGAGATATCTCTCTTGCTTGCCAATCCCATATTACCAATACTTTTTTCTTACATATTTGCAATCAACTCTCTCTTACAACCAGAGATATCTCTCTTGCTTGCCAATCGCATGATCCCATTACTTCTTTCTTACATATTCGCAATCAACTCTCTCTCTTACCACGAGAGGTACCTCTCTTGTTTGCCAATCCCATAATACCATTACTTCTTTCTTACATATTCGCTATTAACTTGCTCTTACCACCAGAGATATCTCTCTTGCTTGCCAATCCCATAATACCAATATTTTTCTTACATATTCGCAATCAACTCTCTCTTACCACCAGAGATATCTTTCTTGCTTGCCAATCCCATAATACCAATACTTTGTTCTTACATATTAGCTATCAACTCGCTCTTACCACCAGAGATATCTCTCTTGCTTGCCAATCCCATAATACCAATACTTTTTTCTTACATATTCGCAATCAACTCTCTCTTACCACCAGAGATATATCTCTTGCTTGCCAATCCCATGATGCCATTACTTCTTTCTTATATATTCGCTATCAACTCGCTCTTACCACCAGAGATATCTCTCTTGCTTGCCAATCCCATAATACCAATACTTTTTTCTTACATATTCGCAATCAACTCTCCCTTACCACCAGAAATATCTCTCTTGCTTGCCAATCCCATGATGCCTATACTTCATTCTTACATATTCGCTATCAACTCGCTCTTACCACCAGAGATATCTCTCTTGCTTGCCAATCCCATAATACCAATACTTTTTTCTTACATATTCGCAATCAACTCTCTCTTACCACTAGAGATATCTCTCTTCCTTGCCAATCCCATGATACCATTACTTCTTTCTTACATATTCGCAATCAACTCTGTCTTACCACCAGATATATCTATCTTGCTTGCCAATCGCATGATACCATTACTTCTTTCTTACATATTGGCAATCAACTCTCTCTCTCTTACCACGTGAGGTACCTCTCTTGCTCGCCAATCCCATAATACCAATACTTTTTTCTTACATATTCGCTATCAACTCGCTCTTACCACCAGAGATATCTCTCTTGCTTGCCAATCCCATAATACCAATACTTTTTTCTTACATATTCGCAATCAACTCTCTCTTACCACCAGAGATATCTCTCTTGCTTGCCAATCCCATGATAAGATTACTTCTTTCTTACATATTCGCAATCAACTCTCTCTTACCACCAGAGATATCTCTCTTGCTTGCAAATCCCATAATACCAATACTTTTTCTTATATATTCGAAAAAAACTCTCTCTTACCACCAGAGATATCTCTCTTGCTTGCATATCCCATAATACTAATACTTTTTCTTACATATTCGCTATCAACTCGCTCTTACCACCAGAGATACCTCTCTTGCTTGCCAATGCCATAATACCAATACTTTTTTCTTACATATTCGCAATCAACTCTCTCTTATAACCAAAGATACCTCTCTTGCTTGCCAATCTCATGATACCATTACTTCTTTCTTACATATTCGCAATCAACTCTCTCTTACCACCAGAGATATCTCTCTTGCTTGCAAATCCCATAATACCAATACGTTTTTCTTACATATTCGCTATCAACTCGCTCTTACCACCAGAGATATCTATCTTGCTTGCCAATCCCATGATACCATTACTTCTTTCTTACATATTCGCTAGCAACTCGCTCTTACCACCAGAGATATCTCTCTTGCTTGCCATTCTCATGATACTATTACTTCTTTCTTACATATTCGCAATCAATTCTATCTTACCACCAGAGATATCTCTCTTGTTTGAAAATCGCTTGATACCATTACTTCTTTCTTACATATTCGCAATCAACTCTCTCTTACCACCAGAGATATCTCTCTTGCTTGCCAATCCCATAATACCAAAACTTTTTTCTTACATATTCGAAATCAACTCTCTCTTACCACCAGAGATATCTCTCTTGCTTGCAAATCCCATAATACCAATACTAT
Source organism: Prosapia bicincta (assembly GCA_036971475.1). Classification (NCBI taxonomy): domain Eukaryota; kingdom Metazoa; phylum Arthropoda; class Insecta; order Hemiptera; family Cercopidae; genus Prosapia; species Prosapia bicincta. The sequence goes on from JBAIZL010000005.1 coordinate 92,955,383, forward strand.
TTCTTACATATTCGCTATTAACTCGCTCTTACCACCAGAGATATCTCTCTTGCTTGCCAATCCCATAATACCAACACTTTTTTCTTACATATTCAAAATCAACTCTCTCTTACCACCAGAGATATCTTTCTTGCTTGCAAATCCCATAATACCAATACTTTTTCTTACATATTCGCTATCAACTCGCTCTTACCACCAGAGATATCTCTCTTGCTTGCCAATCCCATAATACCAATACTTTTTTCTTACATATTCGCAATCAACTCTCTCTTACCACTAGAGATATCTCTCTTCCTTGCCAATCCCATGATCCCATTACTTCTTTCTTACATATTCGCAATCAACTCTCTCTCTTACCACGAGAGGTACCTCTCTTGTTTGCCAATCCCATAATACCATTACTTCTTTCTTACATATTCGCTATTAACTTGCTCTTACCACCAGAGATATCTCTCTTGCTTGCCAATCCCATAATACCAATACTTTTTTCTTACATATTCGCAATCAACTCGCTCTTACCACCAGAGATATCTCTCTTGCTTGCCAATCCCATAATACCAATACTTTTTTCTTACATATTCGCAATCAACTCTCTCTTACCACCAGCGATATATCTCTTGCTTGCCAATCCCATGATGCCATTACTTCTTTCTTATATATTCGCTATCAACTCGCTCTTACCACCAGAGATATCTCTCTTGCTTGCCAATCCCATAAAACCAATACTTTTTTCTTACATATTCGCAATCAACTCTCCCTTACCACCAGAAATATCTCTCTTGCTTGCCAATCCCATGATGCCATTACTTCATTCTTACATATTCGCTATCAACTCGCTCTTACCACCAGAGATATCTCTCTTGCTTGCCAATCCCATAATACCAATACTTTTTTCTTACATATTCGCAATCAACTCTCTCTTACCACTAGAGATATCTCTCTTCCTTGCCAATCCCATGATACCATTACTTCTTTCTTACATATTCGCAATCAACTCTGTCTTACCACCAGATATATCTATCTTGCTTGCCAATCGCATGATACCATTACTTCTTTCTTACATATTGGCAATCAACTCTCTCTCTCTTACCACGTGAGGTACCTCTCTTGCTCGCCAATCCCATAATACCAATACTTTTTTCTTACATATTCGCTATCAACTCGCTCTTACCACCAGAGATATCTCTCTTGCTTGCCAATCCCATAATACCAATACTTTTTTCTTACATATTCGCAATCAACTCTCTCTTACCACCAGAGATATCTCTCTTGCTTGCCAATCCCATGATAAGATTACTTCTTTCTTACATATTCGCAATCAACTCTCTCTTACCACCAGAGATATCTCTCTTGCTTGCAAATCCCATAATACCAATACTTTTTCTTACATATTCGAAAAAAACTTTCTCTTACCACCAGAGATATCTCTCTTGCTTGCATATCCCATAATACTAATACTTTTTCTTACATATTCGCTATCAACTCGCTCTTACCACCAGAGATACCTCTCTTGCTTGCCAATGCCATAATACCAATACTTTTTTCTTACATATTCGCAATCAACTCTCTCTTATAACCAAAGATACCTCTCTTGCTTGCCAATCTCATGATACCATTACTTCTTTCTTACATATTCGCAATCAACTCTCTCTTACCACCAGAGATATCTCTCTTGCTTGCAAATCCCATAATACCAATACGTTTTTCTTACATATTCGCTATCAACTCGCTCTTACCACCAGAGATATCTATCTTGCTTGCCAATCCCATGATACCATTACTTCTTTCTTACATATTCGCTAGCAACTCGCTATTACCACCAGAGATATCTCTCTTGCTTGCCAATCTCATGATACTATTACTTCTTTCTTACATATTCGCAATCAATTCTATCTTACCACCAGAGATATCTCTCTTGTTTGAAAATCGCTTGATACCATTACTTCTTTCTTACATATTCGCAATCAACTCTCTCTTACCACCAGAGATATCTCTCTTGCTTGCCAATCCCATAATACCAAAACTTTTTTCTTACATATTCGAAATCAACTCTCTCTTACCACCAGAGATATCTCTCTTGCTTGCAAATCCCATAATACCAATACTATTTCTTACATATTCGCTATTAACTCGCTCTTACCACCAGAGATATCTCTCTTGCTTGCCAATCCCATAATACCAACACTTTTTTCTTACATATTCAAAATCAACTCTCTCTTACCACCAGAGATATCTTTCTTGCTTGCAAATCCCATAATACCAATACTTTTTCTTACATATTCGCTATCAACTCGCTCTTACCACCAGAGATATCTCTCTTGCTTGCCAATCCCATAATACCAATACTTTTTTCTTACATATTCGCAATCAACTCTCTCTTACCACTAGAGATATCTCTCTTCCTTGCCAATCCCATGATACCATTACTTCTTTCTTACATATTCGCAATCAACTCTCTCTCTCTCTTACCACGAGAGGTACCTCTCTTGCTTGCCAATCCCAAAATACCATTACTTCTTTCTTACATATTCGCTATCAACTCGCTCTTACCACCAAAGGTATCTCTCTTGCTTCCCAATCTCATGATACCATTACTTCTTCCTTACATATTCGCAATCAACTCTCTCTTACCACCAGAGATATCTATCTTGCTTGCCAATCGCATGAAACCATTACTTCTTTCTTACATATTCGCAATCAACTCTCTCTCTCTCTTACCACGAGAGGTACCTCTCTTGCTTGCCAATCCCATAATACCATTACTTCTTTCTTACATATTCGCTATCAACTCTCTCTTACCACCAGAGATATCTATCTTGCTTGCCAATCCCATAATACCAATACTTTTTCTTACATATTCGCAATCAACTCTCTCTTACCACCAGAGATATCTCTCTTGCTTGTCAATCCCATAATAGCAATAATTTTTTCTTACATATTTGCAATCAACTCTCTCTTAAAACCAGAGATATCTCTCTTGCTTGCCAATCGCATGATACCATTACTTGTTTCTTACATATTCGCAATCAACTCTCTCTCTTACCACGAGAGGTACCTCTCTTGCTTGCCAATCCCATAATACCATTACTTCTTTATTACATATTCGCTATCTACTCGCTCTTACCACCAGAGATATCTCTCTTGCTTGCCAATCCCATAATACCAATACTTTTTTCTTACATATTCGCAATCAACTCTCTCTTACCACCAGAGATATCTCTCTTGCTGGCCAATCCCATAATACCAATACTTTTTTCTTACATATTCGCTATCAACTCGCTCTTACCATCAGAGATATCTCTCTTGCTTGCTAATCCCATAATACCAATAATTTTTCTTACATATTCGCAATCAACTCTCTCTTACCACCAGAGACATCTCTCTTGCTTGCCAATCCCATGATACCATTACTCCTTTCTTACATATTCGCAATCAACTCTCTCTTACCACCAGAGATATCTATCTTGCTTGCCAATCGCATGATACCATTACTTCTTTTTTACATATTCGCAGTCAACTCTCTCTCTCCTACCACGATAGGTACCTCTCTTGCTTGCCAATCCCATAATACCCATACTTCTTTCTTACATATTCGCTATCAACTCGCTCTTACCACCAAAGATATCTCTCTTGCTTGCCAATCTCATGATACCATTACTTCTTTCTTACATATTCGCAATCATCTCTCTCTTACCACCAGAGATATCTATCTTGCTTGCCAATCCTATAATACCATTACTTCTTTCTTACATATTCGCAATCAACTCTCTCTTACCACCAGAGATATCTCTCTTGCTTGCCAATCCCATTATACCAATACGTTTTCTTACATATTCGCAATCAACTCTCTCTTACCACTAGAGATATCTCTCTTCCTTGCCAATCCCATGATACCATTACTTCGTTCTTACATATTCGCAATCAACTCTCTCTCTTACCACGAGAGGTACCTCTTTTGCTTGCCAATCCCATAACACCAATACTTTTTTCTTACATATTCGCAATCAACTCTCTCTTACCACCAGAGATATCTCTCTTGCTTGCCAATCGCATGATACCATTACTTATTTCTTACATATTCACAATCAACTCTCTCTTACCACCAGAGATATCTCTCTTACTTGCCAATCCCATAATACCAATACTTTTTCTTACATACTCGCAATCAACTCTCTCTTACCACCAGAGATATCTCTCTTGCTTGCCAATCCCATATTACCAATACTTTTTTCTTACATATTTGCAATCAACTCTCTCTTACAACCAGAGATATCTCTCTTGCTTGCCAATCGCATGATCCCATTACTTCTTTCTTACATATTCGCAATCAACTCTCTCTCTTACCACGAGAGGTACCTCTCTTGTTTGCCAATCCCATAATACCATTACGTCTTTCTTACATATTCGCTATTAACTTGCTCTTACCACCAGAGATATCTCTCTTGCTTGCCAATCCCATAATACCAATACTTTTTTCTTACATATTCGCAATCAACTCTCTCTTACCACCAGAGATATCTTTCTTGCTTGCCAATCCCATAATACCAATACTTTGTTCTTACATATTCGCTATCAACTCGCTCTTACCACCAGAGATATCTCTCTTGCTTGCCAATCCCATAATACCAATACTTTTTTCTTACATATTCGCAATCAACTCTCTCTTACCACCAGAGATATATCTCTTGCTTGCCAATCCCATGATGCCATTACTTCTTTCTTATATATTCGCTATCAACTCGCTCTTACCACCAGAGATATCTCTCTTGCTTGCCAATCCCATAATACCAATACTTTTTTCTTACATATTCGCAATCAACTCTCCCTTACCACCAGAAATATCTCTCTTGCTTGCCAATCCCATGATGCCATTACTTCATTCTTACATATTCGCTATCAACTCGCTCTTACCACCAGAGATATCTCTCTTGCTTGCCAATCCCATAATACCAATACTTTTTTCTTACATATTCGCAATCAACTCTCTCTTACCACTAGAGATATCTCTCTTCCTTGCCAATCCCATGATACCATTACTTCTTTCTTACATATTCGCAATCAACTCTGTCTTACCACCAGAGATATCTATCTTGCTTGCCAATCGCATGATACCATTACTTCTTTCTTACATATTGGCAATCAACTCTCTCTCTCTTACCACGTGAGGTACCTCTCTTGCTCGCCAATCCCATAATACCATTACTTCTTTCTCACATATTCGCTATCAACTGGCTCTTACCACCAAAGATATCTCTCTTGCTTGCCAATCCCATAATACCAATACTTTTATCTTACATATTCGCAATCAACTCTCTCTTACCACCAGAGATATCTCTCTTGCTTGCAAATCCCATAATACCAATACTTTTTTCTTACATATTCGCTATCAACTCGCTCTTACCACCAGAGATATCTCTCTTGCTTGCCAATCCCATAATACCAATACTTTTTTCTTACATATTCGCAATCAACTCTCTCTTACCACCAGAGATATCTCTCTTGCTTGCCAATCCCATGATAAGATTACTTCTTTCTTACATATTCGCAATCAACTCTCTCTTACCACCAGAGATATCTCTCTTGCTTGCAAATCCCATAATACCAATACTTTTTCTTACATATTCGAAAAAAACTCTCTCTTACCACCAGAGATATCTCTCTTGCTTGCAAATCCCATAATACTAATACTTTTTCTTACATATTCGCTATCAACTCGCTCTTACCACCAGAGATACCTCTCTTGCTTGCCAATCCCATAATACCAATACTTTTTTCTTACATATTCGCAATCAACTCTCTCTTATAACCAAAGATACCTCTCTTGCTTGCCAATCTCATGATACCATTACTTCTTTCTTACATATTCGCAATCAACTCTCTCTTACCACCAGAGATATCTCTCTTGCTTGCCAATCCCATAATACCAAAACTTTTTTCTTACATATTCTAAATCAACTCTCTCTTACCACCAGAGATATCTCTCTTGCTTGCAAATCCCATAATACCAATACTATTTCTTACATATTCGCTATTAACTCGCTCTTACCACCAGAGATATCTCTCTTGCTTGCCAATCCCATAATACCAACACTTTTTTCTTACATATTCAAAATCAACTCTCTCTTACCACCAGAGATATCTTTCTTGCTTGCAAATCCCATAATACCAATACTTTTTCTTACATATTCGCTATCAACTCGCTCTTACCACCAGAGATATCTCTCTTGCTTGCCAATCCCATAATACCAATACTTTTTTCTTACATATTCGCAATCAACTCTCTCTTACCACCAGAGATATCTATCTTGCTTGCCAATCGCATGAAACCATTACTTCTTTCTTACATATTCGCAATCAACTCTCTCTCTCTCTTACCACGAGAGGTACCTCTCTTGCTTACCAATCCCATAATACCATTACTTCTTTCTTACATATTCGCTATCAACTCTCTCTTACCACCAGAGATATCTATCTTGCTTGCCAATCCCATAATACCAATACTTTTTCTTACATATTCGCAATCAACTCTCTCTTACCACCAGAGATATCTCTCTTGCTTGTCAATCCCATAATAGCAATAATTTTTTCTTACATATTTGCAATCAACTCTCTCTTAAAACCAGAGATATCTCTCTTGCTTGCCAATCGCATGATACCATTACTTGTTTCTTACATATTCGCAATCAACTCTCTCTCTTACCACGAGAGGTACCTCTCTTGCTTGCCAATCCCATAATACCATTACTTCTTTATTACATATTCGCTATCTACTCGCTCTTACCACCAGAGATATCTCTCTTGCTTGCCAATCACATAATACCAATACTTTTTTCTTACATATTCGCAATCAACTCTCTCTTACCACCAGAGATATCTCTCTTGCTTGCCAATCCCATAATACCAATACTTTTTTCTTACATATTCGCTATCAACTCGCTCTTACCATCAGAGATATCTCTCTTGCTTGCTAATCCCATAATACCAATAATTTTTCTTACATATTCGCAATCAACTCTCTCTTATCACCAGAGACATCTCTCTTGCTTGCCAATCCCATGATACCATTACTCCTTTCTTACATATTCGCAATCAACTCTCTCTTACCACCAGAGATATCTATCTTGCTTGCCAATCGCATGATACCATTACTTCTTTTTTACATATTCGCAGTCAACTCTCTCTCTCCTACCACGATAGGTACCTCTCTTGCTTGCCAATCCCATAATACCATTACTTCTTTCTTACATATTCGCTATCAACTCGCTCTTACCACCAAAGATATCTCTCTTGCTTGCCAATCTCATGATACCATTACTTCTTTCTTACATATTCGCAATCAACTCTCTCTTACCACCAGAGATATCTATCTTGCTTGCCAATCCCATAATACCATTACTTCTTTCTTACATATTCGCTATCAACTAGCTCTTAGCACCAGAGATATCTCTCTTGCTTGCCTATCCCATAATACCAATACTTTTGTCTTACATATTTGCAACCAACTCTCTCTTACCACCAGAGATATCTCTCTTGCTTGCCAATCGCATGATACCATTACTTCTTTCTTACATATTCGCAATCAACTCTCTCTTACCACCAGAGATATCTCTCTTGCTTGCAAATCCCATAATACCAATACTTTTTCTTACATATTCGAAAACAACTCTCTCTTACCACCAGAGATATCTCTCTTGCTTGCAAATCCCATAATACCAATACTTTTTCTTACATATTCGCTATCAACTCGCTCTTACCACCAGAGATACCTCTCTTGCTTGCCAATCCCATAATACCAATACTTTTTTTTTACATATTCGCAATCAACTCTCTCTTACCACTAGAGATATCTCTCTTCCTTGCCAATCCCATGATACCATTACTTCTTTCTTACATATTCGCAATCAACTCTCTCTTACTACCAGAGATATCTATCTTGCTTGCCAATCGCATGTAACCATTACCTCTTTCTTACATATTCGCTATCAACTCTCTCTTACCACCAGAGATATCTATCTTGCTTGCCAATCCTATAATACCAATACTTTTTCTTACATATTCGCAATCAACTTTCTCTTACCACCAGAGATATCTCTCTTGCTTGCCAATCCCATAATACCAATAATTTTTTCTTACATATTTGCAATCAACTCTCCCTTTAAAACAGACATATCTCTCTTGCTTGCCAATCGCATGATACCATTACTTGTTTCTTACATATTCGCAATCAACTCTCTCTCTTACCACGAGAGGTACCTCTCTTGCTTGCCAATCCCATAATACCATTACTTCTTTCTTACATATTCGCTATCAACTCGCTCTTACCACCAGAGATATCTTTCTTGCTTGCCAATCCCATAATACCAATACTTTTTTCTTACATATTCGCAATCAACTCTCTCTTACCACCAGAGATATCTCTCTTGCTTGCCAATCCCATAATACCAATACTTTTTCTTACATATTCGGTATCAACTCGCTCTTACCACCAGAGATATCTCTCTTGCTTGCCAATCCCATAATACCAATACTTTTTTCTTACATATTCGCAATCAACTCTCTCTTACCACTAGAGATATCTCTCTTCCTTGCCAATCCCATGATACCATTACTTCTTTCTTACATATTCGCAATCAACTCTCTCTCTTACCACGAGAGGTACCTCTCTTGCTTGCCAATCCCATAATACCATTACTTCTTTCTTATGTATTCGCTATCAACTCGCTCTTTCCACCAGAGATATCTCTCTTGCTTGCCAATCCCATAATACCAATACTTTTTTCTTACATATTCGCAATCAACTCTCTCTTACCACCAGAGATATCTCTCTTGCTTGCCAATCGCATGATACCATTACTTCTTTCTTACATATTCGCAATCAACTCTCTCTTACCACCAGAGATATCTCTCTTACTTGCCAATCCCATAATACCAATACTTTTTCTTACATATTCGCAATCAACTCTCTCTTACCACCAGAGATATCTCTCTTGCTTGCCAATCCCATAATACCAATACTTTTTTCTTACATATTCGCAATCAACTCTCTCTTACCACCAGAGATATCTCTCTTGCTTGCCAATCCCATGATAAGATTACTTCTTTCTTACATATTCGCAATCAACTCTCTCTTACCACCAGAGATATCTCTCTTGCTTGCAAATCCCATAATACCAATACGTTTTTCTTACATATTCGCTATCAACTCGCTCTTACCACCAGAGATATCTATCTTGCTTGCCAATCCCATGATACCATTACTTCTTTCTTACATATTCGCTAGCAACTCGCTCTTACCACCAGAGATATCTCTCTTGCTTGCCAATCTCATGATACTATTACTTCTTTCTTACATATTCGCAATCAATTCTATCTTACCACCAGAGATATCTCTCTTGTTTGCCAATCGCATGATACCATTACTTCTTTCTTACATATTCGCAATCAACTCTCTCTTACCACCAGAGATATCTCTCTTGCTTGCCAATCCCATAATACCAAAACTTTTTTCTTACATATTCGAAATCAACTCTCTCTTACCACCAGAGATATCTCTCTTGCTTGCAAATCCCATAATACCAATACTATTTCTTACATATTCGCTATTAACTCGCTCTTACCACCAGAGATATCTCTCTTGCTTGCCAATCCCATAATACCAATACTTTTTTCTTACATATTCGCAATCAACTCTCTCTTACCACTAGAGATATCTCTCTTCCTTGCCAATCCCATGATACCATTACTTCTTTCTTACATATTCGCAATCAACTCTCTCTTACTACCAGAGATATCTATCTTGCTTGCCAATCGCATGTAACCATTACTTCTTTCTTACATATTCGCTATCAACTCTCTCTTACCACCAGAGATATCTATCTTGCTTGCCAATCCTATAATACCAATACTTTTTCTTACATATTCGCAATCAACTTTCTCTTACCACCAGAGATATCTCTCTTGCTTGCCAATCCCATAATACCAATAATTGTTTCTTACATATTTGCAATCAACTCTCCCTTTAAAACAGACATATCTCTCTTGCTTGCCAATCGCATGATACCATTACTTGTTTCTTACATATTCGCAATCAACTCTCTCTCTTACCACGAGAGGTACCTCTCTTGCTTGCCAATCCCATAATACCATAACTTCTTTCTTACATATTCGCTATCAACTCGCTCTTACCACCAGAGATATCTTTCTTGCTTGCCAATCCCATAATACCAATACTTTTTTCTTACATATTCGCAATCAATTCTCTCTTACCACCAGAGATATCTCTCTTGCTTGCCAATCCCATAATACCAATACTTTTTCTTACATATTCGCTATCAACTCGCTCTTACCACCAGAGATATCTCTCTTGCTTGCCAATCCCATAATACCAATACTTTTTTCTTACATATTCGCAATCAACTCTCTCTTACCACTAGAGATATCTCTCTTCCTTGCCAATCCCATGATACCATTACTTGTTTCTTACATATTCGCAATCAACTCTCTCTCTCTCTTACCACGAGAGGTACCTCTCTTGCTTGCCAATCCCAAAATACCATTACTTCTTTCTTACATATTCGCTATCAACTCGCTCTTACCACCAAAGGTATCTCTCTTGCTTCCCAATCTCATGATACCATTACTTCTTTCTTACATATTCGCAATCAACTCTCTCTTACCACCAGAGATATCTATCTTGCTTGCCAATCGCATGAAACCATTACTTCTTTCTTACATATTCGCAATCAACTCTCTCTTACCACCAGAGATATCTATCTTGCTTGCCAATCGCATGAAACCATTACTTCTTTCTTACATATTCGCTATCAACTCGCTCTTACCATCAGAGATATCTCTCTTGCTTGCTAATCCCATAATACCAATAATTTTTCTTACATATTCGCAATCAACTCTCTCTTACCACCAGAGACATCTCTCTTGCTTGCCAATCCCATGATACCATTACTCCTTTCTTACATATTCGCAATCAACTCTCTCTTACCACCAGAGATATCTATCTTGCTTGCCAATCGCATGATACCATTACTTCTTTTTTACATATTCGCAGTCAACTCTCTCTCTCCTACCACGATAGGTACCTCTCTTGCTTGCCAATCCCATAATACCATTACTTCTTTCTTACATATTCGCTATCAACTCGCTCTTACCACCAAAGATATCTCTCTTGCTTGCCAATCTCATGATACCATTACTTCTTTTTTACATATTCGCAATCAACTCTCTCTTACCACCAGAGATATCTATCTTGCTTGCCAATCCCATAATACCATTACTTCTTTCTTACATATTCGCTATCAACTAGCTCTTAGCACCAGAGATATCTCTCTTGCTTGCCTATCCCATAATACCAATACTTTTTCTTACATATTCGCAATCAACTCTCTCTTACCACCAGAGATATCTCTCTTGCTTGCAAATCCCATAATATGAATACTTTTTCTTACATATTCGAAAACAACTCTCTCTTACCACCAGAGATATCTCTCTTGCTTGCAAATCCCATGATACCATTACTTCTTTCTTACATATTCGCAATCAACTCTCTCTTACTACCAGAGATATCTATCTTGCTTGCCAATCGCATGTAACCATTACTTCTTTCTTACATATTCGCTATCAACTCTCTCTTACCACCAGAGATATCTATCTTGCTTGCCAATCCCATAATACCAATAATTTTTTCTTACATATTTGCAATCAACTCTCCCTTTAAAACAGACATATCTCTCTTGCTTGCCAATCGCATGATACCATTACTTGTTTCTTACATATTCGCAATCAACTCTCTCTCTTACCACGAGAGTTACCTCTCTTGCTTGCCAATCCCATAATACCATTACTTCTTTCTTACATATTCGCTATCAACTCGCTCTTACCACCAGAGATATCTTTCTTGCTTGCCAATCCCATAATACCAATACTTTTTTCTTACATATTCGCAATCAACTCTCTCTTACCACCAGAGATATCTCTCTTGCTTGCCAATCCCATAATACCAATACTTTTTCTTACATATTCGCTATCAACTCGCTCTTACCACCAGAGATATCTCTCTTGCTTGCCAATCCCATAATACCAATACTTTTTTCTTACATATTCGCAATCAACTCTCTCTTACCACTAGAGATATCTCTCTTCCTTGCCAATCCCATGATACCATTACTTCTTTCTTACATATTCGCAATCAACTCTCTCTCTTACCACGAGAGGTACCTCTCTTGCTTGCCAATCCCATAATACCATTACTTCTTTCTTATGTATTCGCTATCAACTCGCTCTTTCCACCAGAGATATCTCTCTTGCTTGCCAATCCCATAATACCAATACTTTTTTCTTACATATTCGCAATCAACTCTCTCTTACCACCAGAGATATCTCTCTTGCTTGCCAATCGCATGATACCATTACTTCTTTCTTACATATTCGCAATCAACTCTCTCTTACCACCAGAGATATCTCTCTTACTTGCCAATCCCATAATACCAATACTTTTTCTTACATATTCGCAATCAACTCTCTCTTACCACCAGAGATATCTCTCTTGCTTGCCAATCCCATAATACCAATACTTTTTTCTTACATATTTGCAATCAACTCTCTCTTACAACCAGAGATATCACTCTTGCTTGCCAATCGCATGATCCCATTATTTCTTTCTCACATATTCGCAATCAACTCTCTCTCTTACCACGAGAGGTACCTCTCTTGCTTGCCAATCCCATAATACCATTACTTCTTTCTTACATATTCGCTATTAACTTGCTCTTACCACCAGAGATATCTCTCTTGCTTGCCAATCCCATAATACCAATACTTTTTTCTTACATATTCGCAATCAACTCTCTCTTACCACCAGAGATATCTTTCTTGCTTGCCAATCCCATAATACCAATACTTTTTTCTTACATATTCGCTATCAACACGCTCTTACCACCAGAGATATCTCTCTTGCTTGCAAATCCCATAATACCAATACTTTTTTCTTACATATTCGCAATCAACTCTCTCTTATAACCAAAGATACCTCTCTTGCTTGCCAATCTCATGATACCATTACTTCTTTCTTACATATTCGCAATCAACTCTCTCTTACCACCAGAGATATCTCTCTTGCTTGCAAATCCCATAGTACCAATACGTTTTTCTTACATATTCGCTATCAACTCGCTCTTACCACCAGAGATATCTCTCTTGCTTGCCAATCCCATAATACCAATACTTTTTTCTTACATATTCGCAATCAACTCTCTCTTACCACCAGAGATATCTCTCTTGCTTGCCAATCCCATGATAAGATTACTTCTTTCTTACATATTCGCAATCAACTCTCTCTTACCACCAGAGATATCTCTCTTGCTTGCAAATCCCATAATACCAATACTTTTTCTTACATATTCGAAAAAAACTCTCTCTTACCACCAGAGATATCTCTCTTGCTTGCAAATCCCATAATACTAATACTTTTTCTTACATATTCGCTATCAACTCGCTCTTACCACCAGAGATACCTCTCTTGCTTGCCAATCCCATAATACCAATACTTTTTTCTTACATATTCGCAATCAACTCTCTCTTATAACCAAAGATACCTCTCTTGCTTGCCAATCTCATGATACCATTACTTCTTTCTTACATATTCGCAATCAACTCTCTCTTACCACCAGAGATATCTCTCTTGCTTGCAAATCCCATAATACCAATACGTTTTTCTTACATATTCGCTATCAACTCGCTCTTACCACCAGAGATATCTATCTTGCTTGCCAATCCCATGATACCATTACTTCTTTCTTACATATTCGCTAGCAACTCGCTCTTACCACCAGAGATATCTCTCTTGCTTGCCAATCTCATGATACTATTACTTCTTTCTTACATATTCGCAATCAATTCTATCTTACCACCAGAGATATCTCTCTTGTTTGCCAATCGCATGATACCATTACTTCTTTCTTACATATTCGCAATCAACTCTCTCTTATCACCAGAGATATCTCTCTTGCTTGCCAATACCATAATACCAAAACTTTTTTCTTACATATTCGAAATCAACTCTCTCTTACCACCAGAGATATCTCTCTTGCTTGCAAATCCCATAATACCAATACTATTTCTTACATATTCGCTATTAACTCGCTCTTACCACCAGAGATATCTCTCTTGCTTGCCAATCCCATAATACCAATACTTTTTTCTTACATATTCGCAATCAACTCTCTCTTACCACTAGAGATATCTCTCTTCCTTGCCAATCCCATGATACCATTACTTCTTTCTTACATATTCGCAATCAACTCTCTCTTACTACCAGAGATATCTATCTTGCTTGCCAATCGCATGTAACCATTACTTCTTTCTTACATATTCGCTATCAACTCTCTCTTACCACCAGAGATATCTATCTTGCTTGCCAATCCTATAATACCAATACTTTTTCTTACATATTCGCAATCAACTTTCTCTTACCACCAGAGATATCTCTCTTGCTTGCCAATCCCATAATACCAATAAATTTTTCTTACATATTTGCAATCAACTCTCCCTTTAAAACAGACATATCTCTCTTGCTTGCCAATCGCATGATACCATTACTTGTTTCTTACATATTCGCAATCAACTCTCTCTCTTACCACGAGAGGTACCTCTCTTGCTTGCCAATCCCATAATACCATTACTTCTTTCTTACATATTCGCTATCAACTCGCTCTTACCACCAGAGATATCTTTCTTGCTTGCCAATCCCATAATACCAATACTTTTTTCTTACATATTCGCAATCAACTCTCTCTTACCACCAGAGATATCTCTCTTGCTTGCCAATCCCATAATACCAATACTTTTTCTTACATATTCGCTATCAACTCGCTCTTACCACCAGAGATATCTCTCTTGCTTGCCAATCCCATAATACCAATACTTTTTTCTTACATATTCGCAATCAACTCTCTCTTACCACTAGAGATATCTCTCTTCCTTGCCAATCCCATGATACAATTACTTCTTTCTTACATATTCGCAATCAACTCTCTCTCTTACCACGAGAGGTACCTCTCTTGCTTGCCAATCCCATAATACCATTACTTCTTTCTTATGTATTCGCTATCAACTCGCTCTTTCCACCAGAGATATCTCTCTTGCTTGCCAATCCCATAATACCAATACTTTTTTCTTACATATTCGCAATCAACTCTCTCTTACCACCAGAGATATCTCTCTTGCTTGCCAATCGCATGATACCATTACTTCTTTCTTACATATTCGCAATCAACTCTCTCTTACCACCAGAGATATCTCTCTTACTTGCCAATCCCATAATACCAATACTTTTTCTTACATATTCGCAATCAACTCTCTCTTACCACCAGAGATATCTCTCTTGCTTGCCAATCCCATAATACCAATACTTTTTTCTTACATATTTGCAATCAACTCTCTCTTACAACCAGAGATATCACTCTTGCTTGCCAATCGCATGATCCCATTACTTCTTTCTTACATATTCGCAATCAACTCTCTCTCTTACCACGAGAGGTACCTCTCTTGCTTGCCAATCCCATAATACCATTACTTCTTTCTTACATATTCGCTATTAACTTGCTCTTACCACCAGAGATATCTCTCTTGCTTGCCAATCCCATAATACCAATACTTTTTTCTTACATATTCGCTATCAACTCGCTCTTACCACCAGAGATATCTCTCTTGCTTGCCAATCCCATAATACCAATACTTTTTCTTACATATTCGAAAAAAACTCTCTCTTACCACCAGAGATATCTCTCTTGCTTGCAAATCCCATAATACCAATACTTTTTTATTACATATTCGCAATCAACTCTCTCTTATAACCAAAGATACCTCTCTTGCTTGCCAATCTCATGATACCATTACTTCTTTCTTACATATTCGCAATCAACTCTCTCTTACCACCAGAGATATCTCTCTTGCTTGCAAATCCCATAATACCAATACGTTTTTCTTACATATTCGCTATCAACTCGCTCTTACCACCAGAGATATCTCTCTTGCTTGCAAATCCCATAATACCAATACTTTTTCTTACATATTCGAAAAAAACTCTCTCTTACCACCAGAGATATCTCTCTTGCTTGCAAATCCCATAATACTAATACTTTTTCTTACATATTCGCTATCAACTCTCTCTTATAACCAAAGATACCTCTCTTGCTTGCCAATCTCATGATACCATTACTTCTTTCTTACATATTCGCAATCAACTCTCTCTTACCACCGGAGATATCTCTCTTGCTTGCAAATCCCATAATACCAATACGTTTTTCTTACATATTCGCTATCAACTCGCTCTTACCACCAGAGATATCTATCTTGCTTGCCAACCCCATGATACCATTACTTCTTTCTTACATATTCGCTAGCAACTAGCTCTTACCACCAGAGATATCTCTCTTGCTTGCCAATCTCATGATACTATTACTTCTTTCTTACATATTCGCAATCAATTCTATCTTACCACCAGAGATATCTCTCTTGTTTGCCAATCGCATGATACCATTACTTCTTTCTTACATATTCGCAATCAACCCTCTCTTACCACCAGAGATATCTCTCTTGCTTGCCAATCCCATAATACCAACATTTTTTTCTTACATATTCAAAATCAACTCTCTCTTACCACCAGAGATATCTTTCTTGCTTGCAAATCCCATAATACCAATACTTTTTCTTACATATTCGCTATCAACTCGCTCTTACCACCAGAGATATCTCTCTTGCTTGCCAATCCCATAATACCAATACTTTTTTCTTACATATTCGCAATCAACTCTCTCTTACCACTAGAGATATCTCTCTTCCTTGCCAATCCCATGATACCATTACTTCTTTCTTACATATTCGCAATCAACTCTCTCTCTCTCTTACCACGAGAGGTACCTCTCTTGCTTGCCAATCCCAAAATACCATTACTTCTTTCTTACATATTCGCTATCAACTCGCTCTTACCACCAAAGGTATCTCTCTTGCTTCCCAATCTCATGATACCATTACTTCTTTCTTACATATTCGCAATCAACTCTCTCTTACCACCAGAGATATCTATCTTGCTTGCCAATCGCATGAAACCATTACTTCTTTCTTACATATTCGCAATCAACTCTCTCTCTCTCTTACCACGAGAGGTACCTCTCTTGCTTGCCAATCCCATAATACCATTACTTCTTTCTTACATATTCGCTATCAACTCTCTCTTACCACCAGAGATATCTATCTTGCTTGCCAATCCCATAATACCAATACTTTTTCTTACATATTCGCAATCAACTCTCTCTTACCACCAGAGATATCTCTCTTGCTTGTCAATCCCATAATAGCAATAATTTTTTCTTACATATTTGATATCAACTCTCTCTTAAAACCAGAGATATCTCTCTTGCTTGCCAATCGCATGATACCATTACTTGTTTCTTACATATTCGCAATCAACTCTCTCTCTTACCACGAGAGGTACCTCTCTTGCTTGCCAATCCCATAATACCATTACTTCTTTATTACATATTCGCTATCTACTCGCTCTTACCACCAGAGATATCTCTCTTGCTTGCCAATCCCATAATACCAATACTTTTTTCTTACATATTCGCAATCAACTCTCTCTTACCACCAGAGATATCTCTCTTGCTTGCCAATCCCATAATACCAATACTTTTTTCTTACATATTCGCTATCAACTCGCTCTTACCATCAGAGATATCTCTCTTGCTTGCTAATCCCATAATACCAATAATTTTTCTTACATATTCGCAATCAACTCTCTCTTACCACCAGAGACATCTCTCTTGCTTGCCAATCCCATGATACCATTACTCCTTTCTTACATATTCGCAATCAACTCTCTCTTACCACCAGAGATATCTATCTTGCTTGCCAATCGCATGATACCATTACTTCTTTTTTACATATTCGCAGTCAACTCTCTCTCTCCTACCACGATAGGTACCTCTCTTGCTTGCCAATCCCATAATACCATTACTTCTTTCTTACATATTCGCTATCAACTCGCTCTTACCACCAAAGATATCTCTCTTGCTTGCCAATCTCATGATACCATTACTTCTTTCTTACATATTCGCAATCAACTCTCTCTTACCACCAGAGATATCTATCTTGCTTGCCAATCCTATAATACCATTACTTCTTTCTTACATATTCGCTATCAACTCGCTCTTAGCACCAGAGATATCTCTCTTGCTTGCCTATCCCATAATACCAATACTTTTTCTTACATATTCGCAATCAACTCTCTCTTACCACCAGAGATATCTCTCTTGCTTGCCAATCCCATTATACCAATACGTTTTCTTACATATTCGCAATCAACTCTCTCTTACCACTAGAGATATCTCTCTTCCTTGCCAATCCCATGATACCATTACTTCGTTCTTACATATTCGCAATCAACTCTCTCTCTTACCACGAGAGGTACCTCTTTTGCTTGCCAATCCCATAATACCATTACTTCTTTCTTATGTATTCGCTATCAACTCGCTCTTACCACCAGAGATATCTCTCTTGCTTGCCAATCCCATAACACCAATACTTTTTTCTTACATATTCGCAATCAACTCTCTCTTACCACCAGAGATATCTCTCTTGCTTGCCAATCGCATGATACCATTACTTATTTCTTACATATTCGCAATCAACTCTCTCTTACCACCAGAGATATCTCTCTTACTTGCCAATCCCATAATACCAATACTTTTTCTTACATACTCGCAATCAACTCTCTCTTACCACCAGAGATATCTCTCTTGCTTGCCAATCCCATATTACCAATACTTTTTTCTTACATATTTGCAATCAACTCTCTCTTACAACCAGAGATATCTCTCTTGCTTGCCAATCGCATGATCCCATTACTTCTTTCTTACATATTCGCAATCAACTCTCTCTCTTACCACGAGAGGTACCTCTCTTGTTTGCCAATCCCATAATACCATTACTTCTTTCTTACATATTCGCTATTAACTTGCTCTTACCACCAGAGATATCTCTCTTGCTTGCCAATCCCATAATACCAATACTTTTTTCTTACATATTCGCAATCAACTCTCTCTTACCACCAGAGATATCTTTCTTGCTTGTCAATCCCATAATACCAATACTTTGTTCTTACATATTCGCTATCAACTCGCTCTTACCACCAGAGACATCTCTCTTGCTTGCCAATCCCATAATACCAATACTTTTTTCTTACATATTCGCAATCAACTCTCTCTTACCACCAGAGATATATCTCTTGCTTGCCAATCCCATGATGCCATTACTTCTTTCTTATATATTCGCTATCAACTCGCTCTTACCACCAGAGATATCTCTCTTGCTTGCCAATCCCATAATACCAATACTTTTTTCTTACATATTCGCAATCAACTCTCCCTTACCACCAGAAATATCTCTCTTCCTTGCCAATCCCATGATGCCATTACTTCATTCTTACATATTCGCTATCAACTCGCTCTTACCACCAGTGATATCTCTCTTGCTTGCCAATCCCATAATACCAATACTTTTTTCTTACATATTCGCAATCAACTCTCTCTTATAACCAAAGATACCTCTCTTGCTTGCCAATCTCATGATACCATTACTTCTTTCTTACATATTCGCAATCAACTCTCTCTTACCACCAGAGATATCTCTCTTGCTTGCAAATCCCATAATACCATTACTTCTTTCTTACATATTCGCAATCAACTCTCTCTCTCTTACCACGTGAGGTACCTCTCTTGCTTGTAAATCCCATAATACCAATACTTTTTCTTACATATTCGAAAACAACTCTCTCTTACCACCAGAGAATTCTCTCTTGCTTGCAAATCCCATAATACCAATACTTTTTTTTACATATTCGCTATCAACTCGCTCTTACCACCAGAGATACCTCTCTTGCTTGCCAATCCCATAATACCAATACTTTTTTCTTACATATTCGCAATCAACTCTCTCTTACCACCAGAGATATCTATCTTGCTTGCCAATCGCATGAAACCATTACTTCTTTCTTACATATTCGCAATCAACTCTCTCTCTCTCTTACCACGAGAGGTACCTCTCTTGCTTGCCAATCCCATAATACCATTACTTCTTTCTTACATATTCGCTATCAACTCTCTCTTACCACCAGAGATATCTATCTTGCTTGCCAATCCCATAATACCAATACTTTTTCTTACATATTCGCAATCAACTCTCTCTTACCAACAGAGATATCTCTCTTGCTTGTCAATCCCATAATAGCAATAATTTTTTCTTACATATTCGCAATCAACTCTCTCTTACCACCAGAGATATCTATCTTGCTTGCCAATCGCATGAAACCATTACTTCTTTCTTACATATTCGCAATCAACTCTCTCTCTCTCTTACCACGAGAGGTACCTCTCTTGCTTGCCAATCCCATAATACCATTACTTCTTTCTTACATATTCGCTATCAACTCTCTCTTACCACCAGAGATATCTATCTTGCTTGCCAATCCCATAATACCAATACTTTTTCTTACATATTCGCAATCAACTCTCTCTTACCAACAGAGATATCTCTCTTGCTTGTCAATCCCATAATAGCAATAATTTTTTCTTACATATTTGCAATCAACTCGCTCTTACCACCAGAGATACCTCTCTTGCTTGCCAATCCCATAATACCAATACTTTTTTCTTACATATTCGCAATCAACTCTCTCTTACCACCAGAGATATCTATCTTGCTTGCCAATCGCATGAAACCATTACTTCTTTCTTACATATTCGCAATCAACTCTCTCTCTCTCTTACCACGAGAGGTACCTCTCTTGCTTGCCAATCCCATAATACCATTACTTCTTTATTACATATTCGCTATCTACTCGCTCTTACCACCAGAGATATCTCTCTTGCTTGCCAATCCCATAATACCAATACTTTTTTCTTACATATTCGCAATCAACTCTCTCTTACCACCAGAGATATCTCTCTTGCTTGCTAATCCCATAATACCAATAATTTTTCTTACATATTCGCAATCAACTCTCCCTTACCACCAGAGACATCTCTCTTGCTTGCCAATCCCATGATACCATTACTCCTTTCTTACATATTCGCAATCAACTCTCTCTTACCACCAGAGATATCTATCTTGCTTGCTAATCGCATGATACCATTACTTCTTTTTTACATATTCGCAGTCAACTCTCTCTCTCCTAACACGATAGGTACCTCTCTTGCTTGCCAATCCCATAATACCATTACTTCTTTCTTACATATTCGCTATCAACTCGCTCTTACCACCAAAGATATCTCTCTTGCTTGCCAATCTCATGATACCATTACCTCTTTCTTACATATTCGCAATCAACTCTCTCTTACCACCAGAGATATCTATCTTGCTTGCCAATCCCATAATACCATTACTTCTTTCTTACATATTCGCTATCAACTCGCTCTTAGCACCAGAGATATCTCTCTTGCTTGCCTATCCCATAATACCAATACTTTTTCTTACATATTCGCAATCAACTCTCTCTTACCACCAGAGATATCTCTCTTGCTTGCCAATCCCATAATACCAATACTTTTGTCTTACATATTTGCAACCAACTCTCTCTTACCACCAGAGATATCTCTCTTGCTTGCCAATCGCATGATACCATTACTTCTTTCTTACATATTCGCAATCAACTCTCTCTTACCACCAGAGATATCTCTCTTGCTTGCAAATCCCATAATACCAATACTTTTTCTTACATATTCGAAAACAACTCTCTCTTACCACCAGAGATATCTCTCTTGCTTGCAAATCCCATAATACCAATACTTTTTCTTACATATTCGCTATCAACTCGCTCTTACCACCAGAGATACCTCTCTTGCTTGCCAATCCCATAATACCAATACTTTTTTCTTACATATTCGCAATCAACTCTCTCTTACCACTAGAGATATCTCTCTTCCTTGCCAATCCCATGATACCATTACTTCTTTCTTACATATTCGCAATCAACTCTCTCTTACTACCAGAGATATCTATCTTGCTTGCCAATCGCATGTAACCATTACTTCTTTCTTACATATTCGCTATCAACTCTCTCTTACCACCAGAGATATCTATCTTGCTTGCCAATCCTATAATACCAATACTTTTTCTTACATATTCGCAATCAACTTTCTCTTACCACCAGAGATATCTCTCTTGCTTGCCAATCCCATAATACCAATAATTTTTTCTTACATATTTGGAATTAACTCTCCCTTTAAAACAGACATATCTCTCTTGCTTGCCAATCGCATGATACCATTACTTGTTTCTTACATATTCGCAATCAACTCTCTCTCTTACCACTAGAGGTACCTCTCTTGCTTGCCAATCCCATAATACCATTACTTCTTTCTTACATATTCGCTATCAACTCGCTCTTACCACCAGAGATATCTTTCTTGCTTGCCAATCCCATAATACCAATACTTTTTTCTTACATATTCGCAATCAACTCTCTCTTACCACCAGAGATATCTCTAATGCTTGCCAATCCCATAATACCAATACTTTTTCTTACATATTCGCTATCAACTCGCTCTTACCACCAGAGATATCTCTCTTGCTTGCCAATCCCATAATACCAATACTTTTTTCTTACATATTCGCAATCAACTCTCTCTTACCACTAGAGATATCTCTCTTCCTTGCCAATCCCATGATACCATTACTTCTTTCTTACATATTCGCAATCAACTCTCTCTCTTACCACGAGAGGTACCTCTCTTGCTTGCCAATCCCATAATACCATTACTTCTTTCTTATGTATTCGCTATCAACTCGCTCTTACCACCAGAGATATTTCTCTTGCTTGCCAATCCCATAATACCAATACTTTTTTCTTACATATTCGCAATCAACTCTCTCTTACCACCAGAGATATATCTCTTGCTTGCCAATCCCATGATGCCATTACTTCTTTCTTATATATTCGCTATCAACTCGCTCTTACCACCAGAGATATCTCTCTTGCTTGCCAATCCCATAATACCAATACTTTTTTCTTACATATTCGCAATCAACTCTCCCTTACCACCAGAAATATCTCTCTTGCTTGCCAATCCCATGATGCCATTACTTCATTCTTACATATTCGCTATCAACTCGCTCTTACCACCAGTGATATCTCTCTTGCTTGCAAATCCCATAATACCAATACTTTTTTCTTACATATTCGCTATTAACTTGCTCTTACCACCAGAGATATCTCTCTTGCTTGCCAATCCCATGATAAGATTACTTCTTTCTTACATATTCGCAATCAACTATCTCTTACCACCAGAGATATCTCTCTTGCTTGCCAATCCCATAATACCAATACTTTTTTCTTACATATTCGCTATCAACTCGCTCTTACCACCAGAGATATCTATCTTGCTTGCCAATCCCATGATACCATTACTTCTTTCTTACATATTCGCAATCAACTCTCTCTTACCACTAGAGATATCTCTCTTCCTTGCCAATCCCATGATACCATTACTTCTTTCTTACATATTCGCAATCAACTCTGTCTTATCACCAGATATATCTATCTTGCTTGCCAATCGCATGATACCATTACTTCTTTCTTACATATTCGCAATCAACTCTCTCTCTCTTACCACGTGAGGTACCTCTCTTGCTTGTAAATCCCATAATACCAATACTTTTTCTTACATATTCGAAAACAACTCTCTCTTACCACCAGAGAATTCTCTCTTGCTTGCAAATCCCATAATACCAATACTTTTTTTTACATATTCGCTATCAACTCGCTCTTACCACCAGAGATACCTCTCTTGCTTGCCAATCCCATAATACCAATACTTTTTTCTTACATATTCGCAATCAACTCTCTCTTACCACCAGAGATATCTCTCTTGCTTGCCAATCTCATGATACCATTACCTCTTTCTTACATATTCGCAATCAACTCTCTCTTACCACCAGAGATATCTATCTTGCTTGCCAATCCCATAATACCATTACTTCTTTCTTACATATTCGCTATCAACTCGCTCTTAGCACCAGAGATATCTCTCTTGCTTGCCTATCCCATAATACCAATACTTTTTCTTACATATTCGCAATCAACTCTCTCTTACCACCAGAGATATCTCTCTTGCTTGCCAATCCCATAATACCAATACTTTTGTCTTACATATTTGCAACCAACTCTCTCTTACCACCAGAGATATCTCTCTTGCTTGCCAATCGCATGATACCATTACTTCTTTCTTACATATTCGCAATCAACTCTCTCTTACCACCAGAGATATCTCTCTTGCTTGCAAATCCCATAATACCAATACTTTTTCTTACATATTCGAAAACAACTCTCTCTTACCACCAGAGATATCTCTCTTGCTTGCAAATCCCATAATACCAATACTTTTTCTTACATATTCGCTATCAACTCGCTCTTACCACCAGAGATACCTCTCTTGCTTGCCAATCCCATAATACCAATACTTTTTTCTTACATATTCGCAATCAACTCTCTCTTACCACTAGAGATATCTCTCTTCCTTGCCAATCCCATGATACCATTACTTCTTTCTTACATATTCGCAATCAACTCTCTCTTACTACCAGAGATATCTATCTTGCTTGCCAATCGCATGTAACCATTACTTCTTTCTTACATATTCGCTATCAACTCTCTCTTACCACCAGAGATATCTATCTTGCTTGCCAATCCTATAATACCAATACTTTTTCTTACATATTCGCAATCAACTTTCTCTTACCACCAGAGATATCTCTCTTGCTTGCCAATCCCATAATACCAATAATTTTTTCTTACATATTTGGAATTAACTCTCCCTTTAAAACAGACATATCTCTCTTGCTTGCCAATCGCATGATACCATTACTTGTTTCTTACATATTCGCAATCAACTCTCTCTCTTACCACTAGAGGTACCTCTCTTGCTTGCCAATCCCATAATACCATTACTTCTTTCTTACATATTCGCTATCAACTCGCTCTTACCACCAGAGATATCTTTCTTGCTTGCCAATCCCATAATACCAATACTTTTTTCTTACATATTCGCAATCAACTCTCTCTTACCACCAGAGATATCTCTAATGCTTGCCAATCCCATAATACCAATACTTTTTCTTACATATTCGCTATCAACTCGCTCTTACCACCAGAGATATCTCTCTTGCTTGCCAATCCCATAATACCAATACTTTTTTCTTACATATTCGCAATCAACTCTCTCTTTCCACTAGAGATATCTCTCTTCCTTGCCAATCCCATGATACCATTACTTCTTTCTTACATATTCGCAATCAACTCTCTCTCTTACCACGAGAGGTACCTCTCTTGCTTGCCAATCCCATAATACCATGACTTCTTTCTTATGTATTCGCTATCAACTCGCTCTTTCCACCAGAGATATCTCTCTTGCTTGCCAATCCCATAATACCAATACTTTTTTCTTACATATTCGCAATCAACTCTCTCTTACCACTAGAGATATCTCTCTTGCTTGCCAATCGCATGATACCATTACTTCTTTCTTACATATTCGCAATCAACTCTCTCTTACCACCAGAGATATCTCTCTTACTTGCCAATCCCATAATACCAATACTTTTTCTTACATATTCGCAATCAACTCTCTCTTACCACCAGAGATATCTCTCTTGCTTGCCAATCCCATAATACCAATACTTTTTTCTTACATATTTGCAATCAACTCTCTCTTACAACCAGAGATATCACTCTTGCTTGCCATTCGCATGATCCCATTACTTCTTTCTTACATATTCGCAATCAACTCTCTCTCTTACCACGAGAGGTACCTCTCTTGCTTGCCAATCCCATAATACCATTACTTCTTTCTTACATATTCGCTATTAACTTGCTCTTACCACCAGAGATATCTCTCTTGCTTGCCAATCCCATAATACCAATACTTTTTTCTTACATATTCGCAATCAACTTTCTCTTACCACCAGAGATATCTTTCTTGCTTGCCAATCCCATAATACCAATACTTTTTTCTTACATATTCGCTATCAACTCGCTCTTACCACCAGAGATATCTCTCTTGCTTGCCAATCCCATAATACCAATACTTTTTTCTTACATATTCGCAATCAACTCTCTCTTACCACCAGAGATATCTCTCTTGCTTGCCAATCCCATGATGCCATTACTTCTTTCTTACATATTCGCTATCAACTCGCTCTTACCACCAGAGATATCTCTCTTGCTTGCCAATCCCATAATACCAATACGTTTTTCTTACATATTCGCAATCAACTCTCTCTTACCACTAGAGATATCTCTCTTCCTTGCCAATCCCATGATACCATTACTTCTTTCTTACATATTCGCAATCAACTCTGTCTTATCACCAGATATATCTATCTTGCTTGCCAATCGCATGATACCATTACTTCTTTCTTACATATTCGCAATCAACTCTCTCTCTCTTACCACGTGAGGTACCTCTCTTGCTCGCCAATCCCATAATACCATTACATCTTTCATACATATTCGCTATCAACTGGCTCTTACCACCAAAGATATCTCTCTTGCTTGCCAATCCCATAATACCAATACTTTTTTCTTACATATTCGGAATCAACTCTCTCTTACCACCAGAGATATCTCTCTTGCTTGCAAATCCCATAATACCAATACTTTTTTCTTACATATTCGCTATCAACTCGCTCTTACCACCAGAGATATCTCTCTTGCCTGCCAATCCCATCATACCAATACTTTTTTCTTACATATTCGCAATCAACTCTCTCTTACCACCAGAGATATCTCTCTTGCTTGCCAATCGCATGATACCATTACATCTTTCTTACATATTCGCTATCAACTGGCTCTTACCACCAGAGATATCTCTCTTGCTTGTAAATCCCATAATACCAATACTTTTTCTTACATATTCGAAAACAACTCTCTCTTACCACCAGAGAATTCTCTCTTGCTTGCAAATCCCATAATACCAATACTTTTTTTTACATATTCGCTATCAACTCGCTCTTACCACCAGAGATACCTCTCTTGCTTGCCAATCCCATAATACCAATACTTTTTTCTTACATATTCGCAATCAACTCTCTCTTACCACTAGAGATATCTCTCTTCCTTGCCAATCCCATGATACCATTACTTCTTTCTTACATATTCGCAATCAACTCTCTCTCTCTCTCTTACTACGAGAGGTACCTCTCTTGCTTGCCAATCCCATAATACCATTACTTCTTTCTTACATATTCGCTATCAACTCGCTCTTACCACCAAAGATATCTCTCTTGCTTGCCAATCTCATGATACCATTACTTCTTTCTTACATATTCGCAATCAACTCTCTCTTACCACCAGAGATATCTCTCTTGCTTGCCTATCCCGTAATACCAATACTTTTTCTTACATATTCGCAATCAACTCTCTCTTACCACCAGAGATATCTCTCTTGCTTGCCAATCCCATAATACCATTACTTCTTTCTTATGTATTCGCTATCAACTCGCTCTTACCACCAGAGATATCTCTCTTGCTTGCCAATCCCATAATACCAATACTTTTTTCTTACATATTCGCAATCAACTCTCTCTTACCACCAGAGATATCTCTCTTGCTTGCCAATCGCATGATACCATTACTTCTTTCTTACATATTCGCAATCAACTCTCTCTTACCACCAGAGATATCTCTCTTACTTGCCAATCCCATAATACCAATACTTTTTCTTACATATTCGCAATCAACTCTCTCTTACCACCAGAGATATCTCTCTTGCCTGCCAATCCCATAATACCAATACTTTTTTCTTACATATTTGCAATCAACTCTCTCTTACAACCAGAGATATCTCTCTTGCTTGCCAATCGCATGATCCCATTACTTCTTTCTTACATATTCGCAATCAACTCTCTCTCTTACCACGAGAGGTACCTCTCTTGCTTGCCAATCCCATAATACCATTACTTCTTTCTTACATATTCGCTATTAACTTCCTCTTACCACCAGAGATATCTCTCTTGCTTGCCAATCCCATAATACCAATACTTTTTTCTTACATATTCGCAATCAACTCTCTCTTACCACCAGAGATATCTTTCTTGCTTTCCAATCCCATAATACCAATACGTTTTTCTTACATATTCGCTATCAACTCGCTCTTACCACCAGAGATATCTCTCTTGCTTGCCAATCCCATAATACCAATACTTCTTTCTTACATATTCGCAATCAACTCTCTCTTACCACCAGAGATATCTCTCTTGCTTGCCAATCCCATGATGCTATTACTTCTTTCTTACATATTCGCTATCAACTCGCTCTTACCACCAGAGATATCTCTCTTGCTTGCCAATCCCATAATACCAATACTTTTTTCTTACATATTCGCAATCAACTCTCCCTTACCACCAGAGATATCTCTCTTGCTTGCAAATCCCATGATGCCATTACTTCTTTCTTACATATTCGCTATCAACTGGCTCTTACCACCAAAGATATCTCTCTTGCTTGCCAATCCCATAATACCAATACTTTTTTCTTACATATTCGCAATCAACTCTCTCTTACCACCAGAGATATCTCTCTTGCTTGCAAATCCCATAATACCAATACTTTTTTCTTACATATTCGCTATCAACTCGCTCTTACCACCAGAGATATCTCTCTTGCTTGCCAATCCTATAATACCAATACTTTTTTCTTACATATTCGCAATCAACTCTCTCTTACCACCAGAGATATCTCTCTTGCTTGCCAATCCCATGATACCATTACTTCTTTCTTACATATTCGCAATCAACTCTCTCTTACCACCAGAGATATCTCTCTTGCTTGCAAATCCCTTAATACCAATACTTTTTCTTACATATTCGAAAGCAACTCTCTCTTACCACCAGAGATATCTCTCTTGCTTGCAAATCCCATAATACCAATACTTTTTCTTACATATTCGCTATCAACTCGCTCTTACCACCAGAGATACCTCTCTTGCTTGCCAATCCCATAATACCAATACTTTTTTCTTACATATTCGCAATCAACTCTCTCTTACCACTAGAGATATCTCTCTTCCTTGCCAATCCCATGATACCATTACTTCTTTCTTACATATTCGCAATCAACTCTCTCTCTCTCTCTTACCACGAGAGGTACCTCTCTTGCTTGCCAATCCCATAATACCATTACTTCTTTCTTACATATTCGCTATCAACTCGCTCTTACCACCAAAGATATCTCTCTTGCTTGCCAATCTCATGATACCATTACTTCTTTCTTACATATTCGCAATCAACTCTCTCTTACCACCAGAGATATCTCTCTTGCTTGCAAATCCCATAATACCAATACGTTTTTCTTACATATTTGCTGTCAACTCGCTCTTACCACCAGAAATATCTCTCTTGCTTGCCTATCCCATAATACCAATACTTTTTCTTACATATTCGCAATCAACTCTCTCTTACCACCAGAGATATCTCTCTTGCTTGCCAATCCCATAATACCAATACTTTTTTCTTACATATTTGCTATCAACTCGCTCTTACCACCAGTGATACCTCTCTTGCTTGTCATTCCCATGATACCATTACTTCTTTCTTTCATATGTCCAATCAACTCTCTTACCATCACACATATCTCTCTTATTTGCCACATCATGTTGTTTCTGCTCCCTTTCACCTTTACGTTATGATTAACTTTTACTTTTCTCATACTGTCCGAATCCCGTAATATCAAACCTAATCTGCATATAAATCTAAAGTTTAATTAAAATCAATTAACTTGTACATCAGCCAGTTAATATTAAGTAGAAAACATCCTGTAATTACCAAATGTTTGCTACCCCAAAACGTCTCTTACGGACATCCAAACCCCTCCACAGGATTTATTGTAAATAATTGTATCCCTTTTTAGAAAACTAAAGTGCATATCTCTACTGTTTTATATTGTGAAGTTTATTTCCACCAAGTTAAACGAGTTGGGAGCACTCTGGCGGATAAATTAGAAACTAACTACAGTTCAGACTGGTATAACAGTTGTTACATTTAATCTTTATAGAAGGGGAAATATTACAGCAAACTTTAGCATTATAATAATACTACTTTTATACTCTAACTAATAAAATCTTGCTTTACACATGATTTGCGAAATCTATACCCCTTACTGGTTCACTCTTTGTCGAAAGTTATAAAAAGAGATATATGCCGTCATAAGGCTAATATTTCCTAAGAACCTTTACCGTCAGATTTCAGAAAATGTCCGAATTATGTGACGAAGATTCCCGAAAGCCCAACAGATCATTTGTGCCTTTGTCTAGAATTGTTGGTTATGTCAAGGTTATGTCTAAATAACTTGAAAATTCTTTATCTATAGAGTCAGAAATACTATGACTTCATGTAACGGCTAATTTGTTTATCCTACATTTTTTCCTCTCTGATTAAGTCGGAACGTTGATGCTCAATGGTATTTATATCATTACGATAACTATATCGACATGGCATATGTTTTATTTTATTATTTATTTTTCTTGACAACATTAGTCTTTTGACGTCATTTGAGTGACTCATTTCTTGACTGAAGTAAGTTACTCGGTGCAACCCTAGTTTTATATTTGCGATGGTAATCTGTATGTCTTGGTGCAAACGTCAACTGAAGCTAGCAAATCGGCCACTTGTTAATTCTCTTCTATTGCTCCTCAGTGGTTAAACTCACCCTGTATTATTTGTGAGCGTAGACTAACTTATCCACATACTTCCGCATAGCTTCAGATACACATACGCATGTTAGACGTAGGCAGCTAGCTAGAGGACGGACTAAGGTTGAAGGGTGTTTAGGGTCCAGAACCGGATAGAAATAAAATTGCAATCGACAAACACTCGTTGTGTTTGGAATGAACAGGTCAATTTTTAATGTTAGCAATTATAGGTATAAAATACATATTATAAACAATCGTAGGCTTATTCTGAGACAATGCTTCATTGTCAACTTTGCCATTGCAAACTTACCAAAACTTGCACCAGTTTAAAAAAACGTCATTTCGACATAAAGAGTTTTATATATTTTTTTAAATTAAAATATTTTCTCTAATACGGTTTGGTCTCTAGTTTTGTATAAGATAAATATATCAATAAAAAACAAAACGTTCACTCTCACAAGTCTGCCTATCAGAAGGGAGGCGTGGAGGGACGCACTGGCGTAATCCTGTATAAGTGGATGCAATAACACAGGGTGAAATTAACAAAACTCGACGTTTTTCTATGCAAATGAGATGAAAAAAGTCTTAACTATTTTGCTTATTTTAACGTTCTAACAACTTCTTTAGTCAACTTTACATAAAATCAACATTTCTTTCGTCTAATATCAATGAAGGTTAAGGACATGTAATATAAACAAGAATTGTTTAAAGATTTTTCCTACTCAGGTAAAAAAACTATTTTACTTACTTTTTCTTAAATAATTGCAATTAATACAAATAAAGTAGCATAACCTATTCATTACAATAGCTGTTTTACCATGTAACCTATAACATGAAATCAGCTGTTTTATGAAATCATATGTTATCACTTTTAAAATAAATGAGACGGAATAACTATATTGCATACCTGACGTGTTTTGTGAAAAGTTTTTCACCCGTATAAAACTAAAGTTACTCCATTAACAGAATTTTTATTTGAAAAACTGTATTAACATCAAGTGTCATTGACACTTTAGAAAAATGTATTTGAACTTGAGTGAATGAATAAAAAGTATTTTGATTGCGCTGTAAGTATATTTTAGTTTAGGTAATAATAACGATGGGACGGTGGTAGATCGAAGTTTAGGTTTTGTGTTTAGACAACATAAGCACGCGCGCACAAACACTGACTTTTTTTGTGATTAAATAAATACTTTTATAATATATCACAAAGATAACCGCGGCAATATATCTGCAAGATACTTGCCCTCAGACGTACATCCATAGAGGGGCTGAAAGCAAGTGTTTATTAGCTACAAATCTTTTTTAACTCGACATATTTTTTGATAATTTCAATTTAACGTAAAATGTACAATACAGATATAATAATATGCAACTGGTATTCGATATCGTAAGTGATGCTTTCTACTAAAATATATGATTTCTCGGAAACTGTTTAAGCTCTGCACAGCGTGTTCGTCTTGTCTTACGGTATATGTTTTAATATTTTAAAATT
>JBAIZL010000005.1:92995129-92997629 GCA_036971475.1 Prosapia bicincta
ATAGCCTGGCCTAAACAATTAAAAAAAAAAACTTTATAGCTATTTAATAGTTTTGGCTGATGTGTAATTAATAATTAGTTATAATACCAGTTGCTTACAACTAAATGAAATATCAGGGTGATTTTTTTTTAAATCTTCCGTTTTGTGTTAGAAATTCGAACAACTAATGGTAATGTGTAAGATTTATGATTTACAAATCTTATACAATTTTAACACGATGTTGAAAAATGTATGAAATTGTCGAGTGCATGTATTTAAAAGTTTTGAGCCTCCTTTCTCGAACAGTTTTACTATTCGATTAGGCAACTAAAACATCATTATAACCAGTGTAACATAGGTCTTCAAGTTACGCGTTTAAAAACGTGGGTGGTCATTTTAGGGCAATAATGGAAATAGTTGTGGTAACACTAACTTGGCTAACGTTTTTCATATGCTGGGGATGACTCTGGACATACCGTAGTACTAGTAAATTTACAGCAACTGGAAACTTGACCTAACTATCGTGGTAACCTAAACTTACCAGAATCTTACTTATATTTGTTCCGAAACCATTGTAAATGTGTTGAAACTAATTATTACTCTTTTGACCTAATTCTAAAGGCGAAATCGATGATCCGCCAAACGGATTTTGCGAACCCAGAGACAGATCGATCCAGTATTATATATTTGTATTGTTTTATTATTTAGATATCTTCACTAATTAATATTAAAATAATGTATATAATTTAATTTTAGGAAAACCTTTAAAGAAAAACTATTACTCTATTTAAGTTAACCTCGATATTTTATTTGTTTTCGTAAAACTCACAATATGACAAGGTTCAGTTTTATCTGAAAAGGATGCACAGATATAAACTGTACTTTTCTCTGGTCCGTTTACTGTGAAATATTTCTAAAATAGTCTTCAGTTATATAATAACATCATTTCATTTGTTCTCTGAAAACTATTTGTAGAATTCTATTTAAACAAGAAGTAAGAGTTTAGCAGCTCATTTCAAGACTTTGACAAAACCTACATGCACCATTTTCAAGTCTTACGATTTGATGGCTGTTATACTACTACTTATTCGCCACAATTCATCCTTTCATATTTGAAAAATTCTGTAGGCATATGTGGCTCTAAACGTTGCGGGCCCATGGGCGACTCGTTATTCCTGTCTAGTGCTGGAGATTTAATTGGGAAAAATGATAGAGTTACTCAATGCTGATAGAGGATTTTACGTATATTCTTGAAATTAATTGATTAAGCTTAAACCATTCTTGTTGTAATGGGATATTTATACGCTTGTGTTTCTTAAAGCAAAGTTTTAAATTAATCACTTGTATAAAATGAATTGAAACAATATGAAAAAAAAACAACCGACTATAGATATAGCTTTTACTATGGAATTACATTCAATGGACAACATAGATAGTTCAGATCATGTAACATTGTGTCACGGTTCCCGGCGGGGTGGATATAAGGTTGGCGAATTGTTAGTAGAGTTCTGTCTTTTCATACATAAACCTAAAATATTTAGTTTATTTTTTCATGGCCTAAACTAAAATTTATTTTATAAAGCATTATTTTATTTTACATTTGTATTGATTGTGGTTTAACCTTGCGACGTTAAACCATAATCCATAATTGGTGGGTTCACGACATTGTATTAAATAGAAGTATGTCCATGGGTATTTACAAATATGTGATTCAACGTTTCTATATCCAATCCAAGAAATTGGTTAACTCCATGTCAAATATACCTAACGATAAGAAGCAGTGTTTATGTACTTCAGTCATGTATAAAAAGAATAATAATACAGACTACCACAACGAACAACGCAGAAGTAAATCTTTGGTTGTATTTTAATAGCACAATACAACTTGTTTTTTTTAAGAAGAGGATTGGAGTATGGACAGGTTTCCACAATCCTAACTTGCAATACGAATGGTTTCTGTGGTTAATATGTTGGAATATGCAACAGAAACCAATAGTATACTGCTACAATATCTTAGCATTGCATACTTGTTACCAATTATTTGACCAACGTATGTGTACCAGTGTTAATTTCTATATTTGCCCTAAAGAGATAAATAAACAGAAACATAGGTAACCAGAGGCTGAAGTCGAGGATAGAAACAAATAATGCTTTCATCTTTACATAAATATTTCAACATAGAATGAAAAATAATTTTCCTTTAGCTGAGAGAAAAGCACATTATCGGACAAAACTGTTGGTGTTATTTTATTATAAATACAATTTTTACAAATCTTTCGGAGGGATATTCAATACCCACTGCCCTTAGTGATTCACTTTTAACCTACGAATCTAAAAGAAAGAAAGAGATAAAAATACTTGAAGGAAGCCAGATCAGGGTAATGAGAATTCTTCTAGGATAGTGATCATCGCCCGTAGGTTATATTGTAGACAAATTTATATGAAGACTATGAGCTATGGCGCCCACAAAATACGGTGATCAGGTTCAGACTTTCATCTTGGAGAAGTATAACAATTAGCT